>LOEQ01003930.1:32195-52911 GCA_001685075.1 Bramus lutescens
CTAAGTTACCATATCTCAGAAATGGCCAGGCTTAGGCCTAAATCTAAGCCCATTGTTCCCAACATATAAGGAGCCTCTTTGATGCCCATCTTTCTCTTGAAGTAATTGGTGCTGCTGCAAGCAGATGTGTCTCATTTTCAAGAAAAGTCCTAAGTTCTCAAAACATTTTAAATGCCATGCTCTGAAGGTCTCTAAAAGATTTGAAGAATACCTATCTATCTGAAATATAACTCTATATATCTTGAAAACCAAACTGACATTACAAGTTTGATTACTATAGATGACTCTCTCTTAACTTATATTTTGTAATTATCCATTACATTTTAAAATTAGTTGTACAAATATACCTAACAAAATTGACCTTAAATTTGTATCAATAAGCCAATATCCATACCAATGCAAATCTCTATAGCATATCCCCCTTTAAATGTACAAACAATATTTCGGAATATGGGCCTAGTTTTTCTCTAAACTGCTTTCTGCTTTTTGTTGGGTGAAGTAATTTTGTGGGTGTTTATGGCAACCTTTCAGCAGGTTTTGATCCATCAATCCACATTAGCCTGGAATGAATCCACAGGGTCTCATCCTCTGTGGCAACAAAAGAAGAACCTCTTTTCTAAAGCAACATATTCTTAGACACAAATTTTGAAAACAATATACCTTTAAAGTATATATGGTGGTTACTTAGTTCCTTCATGGTCAAAAAAATTCAAAGACAATACAATAATATACATAATTCAGACTCTCTGTGTATATTCCATCTTTATGTGGCATTTCTTACTCTATTATTTATCAATATTTATTTTACTTTCTTTATTCTTTTAATCTATGTCTGTCTGTTCTCTGTCTCTTTAAAGACTGTTTTATTTCTGGTTTGTTTATTTTTTTATAAACCATTTACCTTACTTTTATACTCTTTTTCTTCTCTCTTCTAAGCCTACGTATATTTTTAAAACACACTGTGACCCATTTAGAGATCTTTTATGTCTGGACTTTTCTGTATTGAATATCTGCAACTATTTTCTGACCTGAAGTGTTTCTTAAAATGCTAAGCCCTTCTTATGAACTTAAACTGTGTCATTGCTAGGGGAAATACAGCACTGCATGCTTGCCCTGCCCAGCCCACCATGGCAGAGCTGCTCACCACCTCCAGGATCCATGCACAATGCCCCTTCTCTAGGCGCACAGCTGGTCCATGTTGCCACCAAACAAGCAGTAGAATGGTGTTCCCAAACTCCATCCAAATGCTTGGTCTCCTGAAAGAGCAAGAGGCCATGCTGGCAACATGGCCCTGAAAGCATGTATTTCAAAACCGAGGTTTTTATCTGCTACTGCTGAATCAGAAAATCCTCTCTTGAAGGAGCTGAAGTAAGCAAAGCCCATTAAGAAGAATAAGAATGGCTAAATTTTGTTTTTTAGTGTCTAGAATTCCTTTCCAAGCCCTCTAAGGTTGTAAGTGAATTTTAGTTGGCCACATGGGTGTCAATTTGTAGTAAGGTGACCACTTGTTAGCTCTTGGCTGCTCTCCATTTGTTCATCCTAGCAACTCAGGATGAAAATAATCACACAGAAACTGTTAATTAAATCACTGCTTGGTCCATTAGCTCTAGCTTCTTATTAGCTAACTCATTTTTGTATTGATTTTTATTGAGCTCTACATCTTTCTCTGCTCCTCTCCCTGCATCTACTCTCCCCCTCAACCCTCCCTCGAGGTCCTCATGCTCCCAGTTTACTCAGGTGATCTTGTATTTTTCTTACATATTGATTTAACCCATTTCTAGTAATTTGTGTATTGGCACATGACTGTGGTTTATTAGGTAACCTTCCATCTGGCTCCAGTGGGGCTACAAGGCTTCTCTCTGACTCTGCCTTCTGTTTTCCAGCATTCAGTATAGTTTTCCCCACCTAGCTCATTCCCGTATAGCTCTACTTTTGTCCCAAAGCAGTTCTTTTATTAACCAATTATATTCACAGCATACAGAGGGGAATCCACATCACTCGGCCTCTGTCTTGCTTCCAGGTTTCTGCAAGGAATTTCTGCCCAGAGTTTCTTTCATGATGAACTATAATGTGAAGTGGAAGTGAAACCAAAATAAACATTTCTTCTCTAAGTTATGTTTGATCATGGTGCTTTAATAATCAACAGATACCTTAACTAAGAAACTGCTAAAATCGATACTGAAGAATGTCCATTCTGATAAAATTAACTATGGTTTAATAAGGATGATTTAATATGCTATAAGGAGAATGTGAAAGTTGTTGAAAGACTCCCATATATTCACTACACCTATAAATTACTGTCAATAATAATGGATGATGGTACTCACATGTAAAGTTTTTGCTATACTTAAAATTGCTGTGTAAATAGTCATCTATCAATTATGTGCTGTGTTGAAGACTGTTTAAGTGCATCAACTTATTTCAAATATCTACTTCAGTGTGAAAATTTTGTGAAAAATGAAGATACAAATTTAGCCAGTCATCCCTTCATTATTTTAAATTCAAGAAAGAACAATATTAAGATGTTCTTACCTCACAGAGCTGCTGTGAGATATCAGTAGGATTTATGTAACTAAATTATAAGTAAATCCCCTAATGCTTTGGGAATAAGGCATTCTGTTTAATTAAATATTCAATTGTTCTGTTATCACATAAACCATACACAGTTTTTAACTTTAAAGTGCTTGAAAACAAATTAAAATATGAAATACAGCAAAAAAGACCAAGACCTAGCATAGAATGTATTTTAATTCTTATTCATTTGCTGGTTCACACAGCGTTTCAGTGTGAAAGAAGAAGTTAGTTACCAGCCAGAAAGACATGACCCATAAACAACACTATCTAACTTCCTTGAATTATTTTACTCATTGTGCTAGTTTTCACAAGTTGCTCAAAGAAAATACTGTAGTTTGGGTTAAACATGAGAGGGAAGGAAAGATGGTGGAGAGACAAATAAGGGGGGAGGGAAAGAGGGATAGAAGATGGTGGGAGGAGGGAGAAAGAGAGAGAAGATCTAGAGAAGAGAGAGAAGAGAAGAGAAGAGAGGAGAAGAGATGAGACGAGAAGAGAGAGTATAAATTTATTGACCCAGGAAGTCACTAAATCATTAATTCTATGAAGGTCCCAGGTTTTTTGTTGTTGTTGTTTACTTCATCTAGACTTAATTAGGTATTTCTATTTCTGCTTGTATCCCATGGTTGTCTAAAGCTTCCACCTGTCAGCATATGGCATGTGTCTGAGACACAATTCAATCCACAGCAAAAACTAACTTTACAGATTTGCCTTCCTTGCAAAAGCCTATAATCACATTTGTTTTCAGTTTTCAGTCAGTGTGGAGTAGGAGTGCCTTCTGTCTGTGTGTTACTTTCATTGGTCAAATAAAGAAACTGCCTTGGCCTTTTAATAGGCCAGCCTGTAGGTGGGTGGAGTAGACAGAACAGAATGCTGGGACAAAGAAAGTAGAGTCAGGCAGACACCATGGCTCTCCTCTCCAAGACGGATGTAGGTTAGACTCATCCTGGTAAGCCACAGTCACGTGGTGATACACAGATTTAATAGAAATGGGTTACTTAAGATGTGAGAGTTACCCAAGAAGAGTCTAGATATTAGGAGCCAGGCAGTATTTAAATGAATACAGTTTGTGTGTTGTTATTTAGGGTTAAGCTAGCCGGGCAGGACAGAACAAGGGGCCTGAGCCATTTACTGCATCAGTGTTTTGCTGTACCACAAATTTGCTGCTCCTTTACTTCTAAGCTCTCACTATCCCTCATCTGATTTTCTGTACAAACATGTCTTCTTCCTTATTAGAGTTATTTGTCTAGTAATCATGTTAATCCTGTTGAATTTGAATAGCAAATCCATAGCTAAAGTGCTTATTGACAAGATGTCTGGTGTCCATTAGACACTTAAATATCTTCAATATTCTATTTTTCTTTAAAAATACAATGACATAGATTCAAAAGAGCTAGCTTGGTTTTTAATTTTATAGTTGCTTTCAATTCAAATATAAAAAAGTTTTCTTTTTTTAAATGATCATTTTATTTTTAAATCCCCTCTCAGTTCTCAGGCAATTTTTAGTATAGTCTCAACAGGAGTGAAATTATACAGTGTAGGCATTTTGTAGCTTACAATACACTTTTCCGAATTCCTTCCAACTCCCACCTATGGTGCCTGAGATGTTCCCCTGAAATAAAGTGTTACAAGCTCATTTTGCAATTAGGAACCCATCCTCCCCAATGATAAAACTCAGGATTACAGAAAAATCTCTAAAAGACTCCATTCAAGTCAAGCTATTTATCACTTTCTTATGGGAAAGTAAGTTTAACTGTTTGTCTCTGGAAAGACATAAGGCATTTATATACTTCACAGTGGGGGCTACATAGTTAAGCACCACAGCAAAATCTCAGAGCAGCACAATTAATCAAAAAAACATTTCATAATGCACTTTATCTCTATTTATTTTGTGTTAAACTTTATACATTCTTGTAAACTATTATTGTTACTATTATTACTATTACTACTATTTTGTGCACATGATGTGTGGGGGAGTGAATAGCTAAGGTGCACATATCAAGGTCTGAGAAGAACTTTGTGGAATTAGTTCTCTCCTTTATCGTTATTTATTTTGAAGTCAGTTTTCTAGAGTTGGGTGGCAAATGCTTCTACCAGCTGAACCACCTCGCTGGACTCTTAAATTTTCTTTATATGACTTAAAGGTTGTTCAATTGCATTAATTATTTAATTATACTTTTTATTGCTCACCACTAATATGATAACTAAGAATAAGTATAATTTTTTTGCATGGATCTTATTATATTAGCTTTCATTAAATCTTAACCCGTATAGAGGCATATGGCTTATGACAGTGCCATAGACTACATGTTTTTGGTTTGTTCATTGGACATATGCTTTACATACAAAAAGTTATTTTGATTTACCATATGTGATCCATATTTAAATGTGGAAATGGAGCCTCACAGGAGATGTATCAAAATAGCACATGCAAACATTTACTATTTGTGCCCGTTAGTGGATCTTTAGCAGAAAACTCAACAACTACCATATGTAGTAGCTGTTAGTCAGTGGATGAAAAATAATGGCTTGGAACAATGAAGCCTGCAGTCTCAGCATATTTGAGTCCCATTCACCTAGCAAATACTTCTCTCTCAAAATTCATTCAAGTGCCTAAAAGGTTGTTCATTAACAATTAGTCACTGTAATTGTTCTGACCCAGACATGTTAGTGAGAGGAAAACACTCCAAGAAAAACTTCCCCAAGCAACCAGGTAGGCTAGTGGGACAAGTACTTATGTGTTTCCCAGAACAATTATGGAATCTAACACAAAACTGTCTTAACAGGTCTCTAGATCTCAAATATGGCTCAGACAATATGGAAAGCTGTACAAGAATACTAACTAGATTATTAATTAGAACCTTCTCTGAAAGTTCAAAAAGGGGAACTTTCTATGTTGAATATTTTCCATGTTTGGATATTCTGGTCTATGGAAACATAGAACAAGATGCCACATTATTACATATTTGGTGTGCATTAAGGGTAGATATATCTGAAGTTTATTTTGAATGTGTGTGGATAATAAAAGAGAAAACTCTTAATAAGATCAAAGTGTAATTATCAAGAAACAAAGTCACTGGCTTTGAACTTTATCTCTATCATAAGCATGTGGTCTCCCTCTGTGTGTCTTTAACAAATATTAGAAATATCAATTTGCAAAAAGGAGTGGTCTACTCACAATTTTTGTGACTTTCATTACATGACTGTATGGGCCCATTATTTTGAGTCTGTGGCTTAGCAGCATTTCATACTTGGTAAAATATCCTAGAATATAGCTATTGCCTTCATGATTAATACACAAAATGATATGAGGGGGTCAGATGATAGGAGAACAGGCCTTTAATCCCAACATTTCGAGGCAGTGGCAAATGGGTCTCTTTAAGTTAGGGGCCAGCCTGGTCCACAGAGCGAGTTCCAGGACAGTCAAGGTTATATAAAGAAAATCTGTCTTAAAACAAAAACAAACAAGCAAATAAACAAAATGATAGAAGAGGTAAAGAACAGAATACCACAATGGTTTTTGAGGACATTCCGGAACTAGTTAAAGATAGATCTATAGGTCCTACTTTTGCTTGTTTGGAGTTTTCTTGGGAGAAGGAGGACAGAAAAAAATGACATTGGATGAGTAGGAGGGTTGGAAGGATCTAGAAGGAGTTGGAATAAGAGAAGTAATACGTTCACAATAAATTTCATGAAAAAACATTTAAACAATAACAGAGAATAGAAATTAGTTACTGCCCTATAAATACAGTGACATAATAATCACTCATGTTACTAATGTCTTATTCTTTCATAATATTAGGAGGTTACAATAAAATTACTCAGAAACTTTTACAAAAATTATTTTCAACAGGAAAATTATAAAGCAAATTTTTAAAAGTAAAATTTAGACACTTTGGATAGAATTATATACATCTGAAGTAAAGGTTCTTATGGGACTCCTATCAGTGGGAGTTGGGGCTTTCTCTGGCTCTTTTACCTGCTTTGGGTTCCCTTTCTTCTATTGGTTTGCCTCATCCACCCTTGATGTGAGGGTATGTGCCTAGTGTATGGTAACTTGCTATGACATGTTTGGTGGATATCCCCTGGAGGCCTGCTCCTTTCTGAAGGGAAACTTGAGAAGTAGACCTGGGAAAGAGGGAAGTGGGGTGAGGAATTCAGAGTAAGGTAACTGAGGAATGAATGCAATATATGAGAGAATAAAAATATAAAGAAATAATTTTTCTACTTTTGATGATCAAAATTACAGATAAAATTAGGAAAGAAAAAAACTGTGTCTGGTATCTCTACATAGAAATTGGAAAACAACTTATTTCTCATGTTTCTGAAAATTGAATATTGGAAAGTGGGAAAAATGTTTTACACTGTAGGAACCAGAGTGATATCTCAGTGGTTAAGAGCATTGGCTGCTTTTCTGGAGAACCCAGGATTGATTCCCAACACCCATATGGTGACTAACAAACATCTGTAAGGCCAGTTTCAGAGGAAATCAATGCTCTCTTCTGGGTTCCAGGGGCGCTAGGGCACATAAGTTGTGTATGGACATGAAGCTGAATCACCCATATACACAAAATAAACAAATCTTTTTAAAAATGTCTTATGATATAAAAATCAGCAAAACAATTGACATTAAATATACTACTTAGGTCATAAAAAGAAGAAAATTAAGCATTTGCAGTTGAAATTGAATCATCAACTGTACTATAAGAATGCAGCATGTGACTTAATAACTGAAAGCTGCATATGGGAAATGGTTGCCCATTTATAATCTTGTTTATGGATTTTTAAAGATCCTTAGGAGCAGTGGGATTCATCCAGAAAAATCTGATAAGAAAAATGAATAGAATATGATAAGGTTAGTACTGCAGATTGTCACAAAGAAACGTGATTGTCAGCACAAGAATACTGTTAGTGTGCTCACAGATTTGTCTCTTCAAATAACAGAATTTGGGGAAAATATAAATCGTATTCTAAGGAATGCTTTGATAATAACTACTGATAAGATTAGTTTGCCTAATAACACAATGCCCTCCATTTTTTTTTTTTTACTGTGAACTGTATTTACAGATCTCAATTTTTGGACCTACTTGCAGGAATTCACATACCTTAATATTATCTCTCAGTTAATAATTTAGATAAAGTTTACATTCTTATTTGTTTTTATAATTTATATTGAAACCTAACTGGCATTTTTTGCACATATATTATTTATATATTAAGACATATGATGAACGTACATTCATGTACTTATATTTGGTT
The DNA here is from genome assembly GCA_001685075.1 of Bramus lutescens. Classification (NCBI taxonomy): domain Eukaryota; kingdom Metazoa; phylum Chordata; class Mammalia; order Rodentia; family Cricetidae; genus Bramus; species Bramus lutescens. Next base: position 40,026 of record LOEQ01003930.1, read on the forward strand.
ATCTGATACAGGAAATGGTACCCAAGGTACTAATATCCTTTGATGGGTAAAATGTTCTCACCATTCTGCAGCTCTCTCATATATCATAGAAAAATACATGACTGACAAAGATAACCAGACATCATCAATTTGTCTCCATTAAATGTATCATTCTTTACTATGGTTGGTATATGGTCATTATGTATGTGGTCACATACAAACACTATTGTTTCTTGATAGGTATCAAAATGGTGCTATCATTGGCAGTCCCACTTAAAAGTATGTGGAAAACAATCCTTTTAAATAGTGATGCAAGCTGCCCAAATCACACAGTTGCCTTGCGACAGAGAACACTTCTGAGACAATATCCCTATAACAACCTTGCACGTGTTCTTCCTTTTATTCTGGGAGTCTTTTAGGCTTTGTGTCCTGCATTCTTTCCTCAGCTGCTGAGTCTCCACATCTTCTTACCCTGTGGCTGGGGTCAAGATTATAAACATTGGCTATGACATGACTTGAAAACACTCATTTCATGATGTTGACCATGATAAATCTGACCAAATAAGGCTCAAGGAAATTCATTTGCTTTCTGCTTTCAAGTAAAAGGCATTAGAGCATTTCATTCTCTTTCGAGAAGAGATTAGAGAAGAACAATTATGGGACAAGGCTATTCTCCAATGTCGACAAAGCCACCATAAAATACTGTGTATTCTTAATATGGGGATCTTGGCTCCATCTAACGAGGTAAAACCTTTCTCAGATTGCTACTTAATGTCATGTGAAATATATAGAACGCACCATCAAATTGATTTTTAAGACTCTTGTCTAAAGCTATGTCTGTTATAGTATTTCACAGTCCCTAGACAAGTTTGCATGGTGGGAAGAAAGTTTATATTTTGGAACTTATTTCCAGGAAAGCCTTATTCTTCCCAAAGGATCTCTGTGCCTTTTCTTATTAATGTGCTTCATCTTTATTCTGTTAGTTGGGACGTTAAGACTGAACACAAATGCTCTATAAGTCATCATTTAGCATTTGAATCACAAGCTGTACCCTTTCCTCCTTTCCTCTTTCTACTTAGAAAATTTCTGGGCTAAATTTTCAAGTTTTCACTAAAGACACCTTGGTCCACATAACTGAATCTCATCAGGGAAATGTACATAAATGTAGTAAAAATCTATCCACTTTATATCTGTGCTTCCATTATGTCAGGACTTCAAAGTGGTTAGTGCCTACTTGCGGTATAATCTTTTCCATCCCAATATCCAGAACCTGACCACAGATATGCCTTACATGAGCAAAATAAAATGTGTGAAGTCACCAAAGCTTGGAGTTTATCAATTACAACCAATATAGAATTAACTGACAGCTAAGAGACAGACAGTAGGTTTTATAATAAGCACGGGAGCCTGATGGCTTCTGTTTTGTATAGGCACTTAGAATCCAAAAGTGACTGAGACTTTGCCCTTTTCAGAACAACCCTTTCAGTGTTGCTTGTATCCTAAATAGTAAATAAGTAGTGGACTGCAAAACTGGCTGCCAACCAACCATGAGTGTTGCAGTATGACAGATAGAATCCCAGGTTAAGAGGCAAAGTATTTGCTTGATAATTTAGAAGACAGAACTCATGCATACAAAATCTGCGGACACTAAAAAAGGGGGGGATTAAAACATGCTGTCTCCAACATTTAAGAAATTATTGACATACAATACCTAAGTATGTTATAGTATAGAACATAATATATCACTACTTATATATAATGTGCTCTGGTCTGATTATACTAAATAGTGGTCCTCTTTTTCAACTCTTGGAGCCTCTAAGCTCTGTTCTTTCACTTGTTTATACAACATAAAGTAAGGTACTGTAAACGTCAGTCATGATGCTCTGCTGGAGACTTCACTACTTCTCACTGCAACTTGATACCCATTATCTCATGCCCCCTTCTTTACTTGTCTTGTGTTATCATTGTTTTACATTCAGGTTTTAGGATTTAGCATCCACATACCAAAGGAAACAAATATTTTATCTCAGTGCCTCACTTATACTGATTTGATATTTTTATAATTGTTTACAGGTATCACATTATCATACTATACCTAAGAGATGAGTACATTTTAAGTAAAAAAATAAAAGCAAATAAATTATTCTAGTAAAAGTACAACTTTAAGGCAAGAGTCATTATTGCTCACTAGTTGAACAGAAGATGGTCACAGGATATGGAGATGAGGTTGAATAACTACTAACTGCTTGTAAAAATAAATAAATAAAACATGTCCAGAATTTTTTGATTTATAGGATCTGGAAAATTTATGTTTCTATTTGTCGAACGAATAAACAAACGACAGGATAGAAAAGGACCCTGCAGCCTTTGAGTGTCAAATGTTCATTTAGATTCAAAGAACACATGAGATAGGACTTTACAATTAGACAGGAAGTTCTCACCATAGCCAGTAATTGTCAGTAAGAGACAGGCATGTGCAAGAAATGTGGAGAGAGAGGAGAGAGATTGGGTGTGGGGAGGAATGAGACCTGCTTCTACGGTCAAGCATAGATTCCTGGTAAAAATTCAAACTTCTCTGGACCAGAGACAGTTTCCTGCCACCCTATCTTCACCTTTCTATCCCTGGTACCCCTTATGTCTCTTATAAACGAGTTTATTAAAATAGCTCATTGCTCCTTTTTAGTTTAGTACTGTGAGATGCATGTGTATGTCACTGAAGCATGTGAAGCCATATTGTCCTTTCATTCATGGCTCCCTGATGAAAAACTACCTGACATCTCATGTCGTTGAATGTACTTCTTACAGACATGAGATGGAACTTGAGAAGTAGATAAATGGATTCTAGATGTGGGTTACAAATTATGACAACTATTTCAGAATCTATGATAGTCTCAACTATTTGCCAAACTATCATCATCTCCTTCAACCCCTGGGCTTATGATAATTCTTTATCTCTAAGCATCCACTGCACTCAGCCACACGACTGAGTCTAAAACAACTGACAAGCCTAAATCAAAAACTTCCTGTGAAAACTCAAGCTACATTTAGTTACAGACAGCTCTTTACCTATCCTCTGTGGCTTCTGATACACGGTGGAGAGGTTATTACTACTCTGGGTTGATTCAATAGGACTCTGTAGCAGATGAAAGATCTCTACTAGCTGAAATCCTAGAATAACTGCTTGGGGTGGAAAGTCATCCTTAACCTCATAGCCTTCACTTGCAGAAAATAAATTTCTCATTTTTAATCTACTGAAATTTCATTTTTCATAATACCAGGTGACATTATCTTTACTCATTTCTTTATTTTGAATCAAGAAAGATATCTGATGTCTTTAACTCTACCTCCTCTATCTTGTTGATGAAAATAGGCAGCTGTAAATGTTTAAAACATCCAAGTAAACTGAATAACTAGGAATTCATACTTCTAGGAGATAATTTATCTTGCATCTATAAAATTAGAAAATTCAGTCTGTCCTCAAATTCTAATGAGTAAAGACAGGCAAAAAAAGATTGCTATTGCAAATCTGACTTGTAATTGTATAACCATTTATTTTCCTGAGGGATATATTTCTAAAAACACCAAATATGCTACTAGAGCAATTACATTTAAAATCCACGCAGTGACTGCCAGACTTCTCTAATGAGATATTATGGCTACTTATTTTCAGTGCATTCTTAAGGTCATTGTTAAACATTTTACCAGCCAACTGTCTGTAATATAAAAAAGTTGTTTCTTCATGTGCATATAAATATGCATTTTAATTTCAACTCAGATCACATTAACCTATAAATAAATCCATACCTATTCACAAATGATTTCCATCTCCCCTTAACTATAGAAATAGAGTGAAGTTCTTCAACAAATACCTCCCTAAATTTCTTTTCCCTGTCACTGAGAGCTCCTAAATCCCCATCCACTAATGAGTAAGGCACTTCTCACAATTATAGTCTTTCCTCTCTCAGCTTGACCCAGCCACTGGAATATTCTCTATATTCAGCTAATACTGGCCCTGTAGTTACCCTGACTTGAAGCCTCATAGTCAATTTGATACTTCCTTCTCTATAACCGAGAACATTTATCCAGTCAGCTTCCAAGTGGGGTATACTCTCCTTTCACACAGGCCTCACATCTTTCGCCCTCCTTCTCTTCCTGCTGCCTGTGGTTCTGTTCAGATGCTCATCACTTCCCTGCTTTTCTTACGATAATAACCTAGTAATTGGCTCCTGCACTGCCACCTCTCCATTGCAATCCAGTCTGCACTGATTCAAGATTAATTGCCCTAACCTGCATCTCTGATCATGGAATCCCAGACCTGAAAGATAAAAGGACGTTTAAAACCAATGGACACAACCTCCTTTCTTTTCACCTCTTGATAAACACTGAGAACAGATACGCGTTCCTGGATAATTTGCCTCAGAAGCAGTGGATGTTCCTAAATGTGCAAGTCATAGATAACGATAAAAAATGAAAAACAAAAGTATAGCTTCAATTCTTTATATTCAGTTTCAATTTCTACAAATAAAGTAATTTTCATTTCTCAGTTTCAGCTTTTTACCTTATTAGTATTCATTCTAATTTCTTAAAAGTTACACCACTCATTTGCAGATTGAGAGACCTGCAATACAACAGCCACTGAACTGCAGGAGAAATGGGCAAGCTAACGCATTTAACCCTCTTTCGTACCTTTCGCCTCGTCTTGTTATTATCTTTAAGCTGTAGGTTCCGTACCTTTGCCATGTTAGTTTCTTTCTACAAATTATAGCTAAATTCCAGTACTTTCAGCATTTCTTATCCAAAGAATCAGAAAAAGAACCAACACAAAACATACATTTAAAACAGTATCCTTATGTTCTGGATATTTTTTCCATTTTATTTATTGGAAGAAGATTTTTTTTACATACCATATCCTAAATATGGTTTTCCCTTCTCTTCTCTTATTTTCTTTCCACTTCCTTTCCCATCTGGCTCCACTCCCTTTTTTATTAGTAAAAAAAACAAAGAGGTTTCTAAGGGATAATAAAATAATAAAAGATAAAACAAAAACAACACATCATAATTGAAATAATCACAAAAAGAAAAAACAAAAAAACAGCAAGAAGAAACAATGGAAGGCAAACAAGCTCACTAGAAGACACAACAGTGGGCCCCACTCATTCTCACACTCACAAATCCCATAAAAAGCACTAAACTGGAAGCCGTAATACATTCACAGGAGACCTGGTTCAGACCTCTGTGTTCCCTGTGCATGCTGCCTCAGTCTCTGTGAGTTCTTATGAGCTCTGGCCCTGTTCATTTAGAGGAACTGGTTTTCCTGCTGCCCCCGTGTCCTCTGGATCTCGCACTCTTTCTGCCTCTTCTTTGTTGGGGCATGGTCTTCATTTCATTGCTTTTAACAAAGCTCCCACCATATTCTTGTTCACCTACCATTGGAAGGGGATAGAAGTTTGAGGAAGCAGAAACCATTGGAAAGAAAATAAGGCTCTAGCTTCATGGAGATATTTGGAGTCCATCCCTTCCTCTGTCTTTTTCCCCTCTTTTCTGTCTGGTGTTAGTAGCTTTGTTAGTTTCATGTGCTCCTGTTATGACCCAGTTCCACGGAGTTCAATAGGATAATCAGCATACCATGGACCCAGCACTCTGAAACCATGAACCATAGGCAATCTTTCTTCCTTTTAAGCTATTCATCTCAAATATTTTATTACAGTGATGGAAAACTATTAACACAAGTCAGATTATAAAACTATAACACTGAAATCTATTCTGGGTTTGGAACATGAGTGACATGAAATATAGGAATACAACTGTGATGTGATGCTCTGTAAGACTAGGTCTTATCCAAGGTCATTTGTTTAAAAAGATGAGTCAGAGCTCAGATCTCATTCACTTTTCTGTGTACCTTAGCAGGGCACCATCACAAGACTCCAATTTCCATAAGGGCACCATGTGTTCCTTGAGGTCTTAAGGAGAAGGATACTAGACAAACTCAAGGTCATTAGACTCAACAAATTTCAAAGACAAAATCGTGAAGAGAGTCAGGCATTACAAAAAGCTAAATACAAAATTGGGGTATAGAATTCTCTGATAACAGTATTATTTATAGAAAAGCACAGAAAATGTAGTTCTGTTGAATTCGTTGATATGAATTTCAGGTATGTACTCACTCATAAGTGAGTATTAGATGTACAGCAAAGGATAGCCAGAGAAGCTAGGTAACAAGGATGATCCTCAGAGGGACACGGTGATCACCTGGGAAAGATAAATAGATGAGATCTCCTGGGTAAACTGGGGACAGGTGTGTGTGGGGTGTCTGTAGAGAAGAGGGGGTGAGGAATGAAATCGTGAGGGAACAGTTTGAGTTGGTGGAGGAATAGAATGGGAGAGCAATGCTAGAGATATCTTGATAGAGAGAGCCATTATGGGGTGTAGTGAGCTGCGAGATGCCGCACCTTAAAGATGGCTCTGGCTTCCGCCTTCCGCGATCCCTAAAGCGAGTGCTCACTGTGATAAACAACTCCATATTTGGCTAAGGCAAAGATCATGTGATGATCATCAGCTGCTTGCGTTTGCGTGAACCTATGGACAGGGCCCACGTGGCGATCCGGGGTTGGTGGCCCTGGCCTATTTAAGGGCTGGGAGAGGCTTGCCCGGAGAGAGAGNATATGAATTTCAGGTATGTACTCACTCATAAGTGAGTATTAGATGTACAGCAAAGGATAGCCAGAGAAGCTAGGTAACAAGGATGATCCTCAGAGGGACACGGTGATCACCTGGGAAAGATAAATAGATGAGATCTCCTGGGTAAACTGGGGACAGGTGTGTGTGGGGTGTCTGTAGAGAAGAGGGGGTGAGGAATGAAATCGTGAGGGAACAGTTTGAGTTGGTGGAGGAATAGAATGGGAGAGCAATGCTAGAGATATCTTGATAGAGAGAGCCATTATGGGGTGTAGTGAGCTGCGAGATGCCGCACCTTAAAGATGGCTCTGGCTTCCGCCTTCCGCGATCCCTAAAGCGAGTGCTCACTGTGATAAACAACTCCATATTTGGCTAAGGCAAAGATCATGTGATGATCATCAGCTGCTTGCGTTTGCGTGAACCTATGGACAGGGCCCACGTGGCGATCCGGGGTTGGTGGCCCTGGCCTATTTAAGGGCTGGGAGAGGCTTGCCCGGAGAGAGAGAGTTCACTGTTAACAAGGTCCTGAATAAACTGCTTGCAAGAAGAGTTACAGTGTTGCATCATCCTTGCTGGTTGAGGCGGTCGCAACGATGGGGCCAGGAAGAAATCTGGTGCTAGGGAAATACCCAGGAATCCACAAGATGACCCCAGTTAAGACTCCTAGCAATAGTAGAGAGGATACCTGTACTGACCTTCCCCTGTTATCAGATTGGTCATCATAGAACCTTCATCCAGTAACTAATGGAACCAGGTGCTGAGATCCACAGCTAAGCACCAGGATGAGCTACGAAAATCCAGTCAAAAACAGGGAGGAGGGATTATATATCCATAAGGGGTTGGTGGGGTCAAGATCACGATGGTGAAAACCACACAGAGAGCTGACCCGATCTAGTGGGAGCTCATGGACTGACATCTGGGGAGCCTGCATGGGAACAAATTAGGCCCTCTGCATGTGGATGACACCTGTGTACCTTGATATGTTTATAGAACTCCTGGCAGTGGGACTAAGATCTTCCTATCTATCAACTCAGGTGTGTGAGTTGGCTTTATAGAGCTTATTTCTTATGATGGAATGACTTGCTCAGCCTTGACGCAGGGGAGAAGGATTTAATTCTACCACAACTTATTGTGCCAGGCTTTGTTGACTCCTTATGGGAGTCCTTACCCTTTTTAATATTTATTTATTTATTTATTATGCATACAATATTCTCTCTGTGTGTATGCCTGAAGGCCAGAAGAGGGCACCAGACCCCATTACATGGTGTGAGCCACCATGTGGTTGCTGGGAATTGAACTCAGGACCTTTGGAAGAGCTGGCAATGCTCTTAACCTCTGAGCCATCTCTCCAGCCCCAGTCCTTACCCTTTTTGAGGAGTGAATAGAAGTTGGGTTGGGGGTGGCAAGAGGGGGAGAGGGATGGGGAACTGTGGTTGGTATATGCAGTGATGAGGCGAGCAGACCTGCTTTTCGTCCCGCCCGGCTCCCACACGGCTAGCTTAACCCCAGAAATAATAACACAGAAACTGTATTCATTTAAACACTGTCTGGTCCACTAGCAGATCGGAGAATGACCGATTGAGAGTGTAGAACTGGTTGGGTAAAGATTAAATCTGTATGTCACCACAATGTCATGGCTTACTGGCATGAGTCTACCGAGAGTCCGTCTCAGGAAGGGGAATCATAGCATCTTCCTGACTCCGCTTTCTTTCTCCAAGCATTCTGTTAGGTCTACTCCACCTATCTAAGCTGCTGTCCTATCAAAAGGCCAAGGCTGTTTCTTTATTAACCAATGAAAGTAACACATTGAAAGATGACCCTCCTACACCAGGTATGTAAAATGAATTTTAAAAAACTTCTGCAAGGCAAAGAACATGGAAAATAAGACAAAATGATATCCTTCATAATGGGAAAAGGTCTTCACCAACCTCACATCTCACAGAGGGGTGATCTCCAAATTATATAAAAAATAAACCTCAAAAAACTAGGCATCAAAATACAAAATAATCCAATCAAAAATGGGGTACAGAAATAAACAGAAAATTCTCAGCAAAAGAATCTCAAGTGACTGAAGACATTTAAGGAGTTGCTCAACATCCTTAATAATCAAGGAAATGGAAACCAAAATGATTCATATACCATCTTATACCTGTCAGAGTGGCTAAGATCAAAAATACTGAGGACAGCATATGTTGTAGAGGATGTGGAGTCAGGGGAACAATCTTCCACTGCTGGTGGGAGTGCAAACATGTACAGCAACTTTGGAAATCAGTATGGCAGTTTCTCAGAAAACTGAGAATCAGTCTATCTCAAGGTTCACTGATAAAAATCTTGGGCATATACCAAAGGATATTCAATCATATTGAAAAGAAACTTACTCAACGTGTTAGTAGCTGCATTATTCACAATAGCCAGAACTTGGAAACAACCTAGATTCCCCATCAGCTGAAGAATGGATAAAGGAAATGTGGTATATTTACACAATGGAGTTATTACTCAGCTGTTAAAAACAATGACATCATGAAATTGGCAGGCAAATGGATGGAACTAGAAAATAAACCATGCTGAGTGAGGTAACCCAGACTCAGAAAGACAAATACAGTATGTACTCACTCATAAGTTGATATTAATTTCAAAGTAAAGAATAACCAGACTACAATCCGCAGCTCTAGAGAAGCTACTTAACAAGAAGGACCCTAAGAGGAACATACGGATCACCCTGGCAAGGGGAATTAGATGATATCTCTTATGTAAACTGGGAGCTATGGGATTCAGTAAAGGTGAGGGGGTGGCAGATGAGAATGTGAGGGAATGGGATGGCTGTAGGGGGGAGAGGGACAAAGAGAGAGACTAATGAAAGAGAGAGCTTGATAGAGAGAGACACTATGGGGTAAGGGAGAAACCTAGTGCTAGTGAAATTCCCAAGAATCCACAAGGATGACCCCAGCTAAGAGGGTTCCCAAACTGGCCTTCTACTGTAATCAGATTGGTGAATACCCCAACTACCATCATATCATAGTCTTCATCCAATAACTAATGGAACCAGATGCTTAAATCCACAACCAAGCACCAGGCGGAGTTCCAGGAATCCAACAGATGGAAGGGATGAGGACATATGTGAGCAAGGAGGTCATGATCCTGAGGTCTCTACAGAGACAGGTGAACCAAGCTCATGCAAACACTTGAACTCTAGACTGATACCTCTGGAGTTTTCATGGGACCAAACTAGGCCCTCCACATTGTGGAGACAGTGGTGAAACTTTAACTATACGAATGGTCACTGGCAGTAAATGAGATCTGTCCCTGATGCATGAGCTAGCTTTTTGGAGCCTATATCCTAAGGTAGGCTGCTATACTCAGCCTTAATGCAGGGGAGAGGAATTTAACTGTTCCAACTTAATGCACCAGACTTTGCTGACTCTCCATTGGGAGCCCTGACCAATTGGGAGGAGTAAATAGGGGTGGGCTGGGAGGAGGGGGAAGAGGAGGGGTGGGAGGGAGAGCCATTATTGGAATGTAAAATAAAACAGAAAAATAAATATAATAAAAAGTAAAAGAAATCCAGGATTTTGTGCCTTGTTGAGAATTCAGGAAGGCTGCGGGTTTTTATTGTTTTGATAATCCAAGAGAAAGAAACACTGCTTGATACCGAAGGGTTGATTCTAGAGTTTCTTACATTCGTTTTTCCTTAGCGATATATTCGATATGTGTGTCATAAAAACATTCCATCATATTCTCACTATTTCATGTAATACCTTGAATTAAAACATTAAACCCTCTCTTTTATATTCTAGAAGTGCAAAGATTGTTTATTAGTGCTCCCTCTCCCCAAAATTCATGTTAACACCTTAAATTCCTAAGCCTACAATGATGTTCTCTACAGATGGGGATATGAGGAGGTGATTGGACCCTGAGGGTCAGGTCATCACCACAGCATTATTGTTCCTATGAAGGAGAATCTGATGTGAAGTTAACAAACACAAGGTGCTATGAATCAGGCAAAGTCATAAGTCTTCAGAAACCTCCAATCTGCCAGAGCTTTGATCCAAGGGTTCCCAGAATCAAGAAGTATGGGGAACACTGTTATGGGTGTGGATATTTTTATTAGCATAGTTCCAGCAGACATCATATGATTCTCTAATTTGGATATTTTATAAATGGTAAGTTGCACCACTAATTCAGTTCCCTCTAAATTGAAATACTGGTTTATAACATGATCTATTGAGATTGGCAGTTGGTGTGGTCCTGGTGGTACTAGTGGGAGTGGTCATGGTGTTGATGTTGGTCTTGTCACTGATGGTGGTGGTGGTGGTGCTAATGGTACCATTTTCTTGAAAATGGGATGGTGTCTTCTTTACTATTTCGTTGCACGTGACTGTGCCAAATCACCATTCAGACTGAAGTCATCATAGTTTTATAGAACCTTTCAATCACATAGCCGGTATCTAATAATCAATCTTCTATCTAACGTGGCTGTGCTGTTTTGAGGAAGACAGGCCTAATATTACCTGAACAATGACCATTTATGTGAAATTTTATGACTTACTAATTGAAACAAAATACTTCTTTTTTGTTGTTGTTAGGTAATAGGAAATAAGAATCTCCTTAGATTCACTATTCTCTCATCCCTCCAGAAGCCTTTTGTTCTCTAACTCCAGCTACTCCTTCCAGAGTGCAATGCCCATTTCTACTTTGTAACATTCATTCTCTCTGGCACTCTCTAATCCTGGTAGCTAAAGTAACATAAACTGGGATGATGAGATGTGAGAGATGGTGTCAACAAGAAGCCTTAACTTCTGGATAATAGTGAAAAATGATGGTATATCATCATTAATCTCCGTTGTCAACCTAGCTGTACTCGGAATCATTTCACAGGCATGCCTTGATATGCCTGTGATAGAGTTTCTACAGACAATTAACTACAGTGAGAAGACTTACTGTGAATATAGGTAGCATCATTCCTGTCACAGACTTTGTATGAAGGAGAAAGTGAACTGAGCACCAGCACTAATTGTTATGTAGTTTCTGATTATAAATGTGATATAACCAGCTGTCTCATGCTTCCTTGCTATTATAGATTATACTGGAAAACTTAGAGACAATATAAACCTCATCTTTCTTAATATGTTTTTGCTAGAGTCACACAAACTATGCCATAAACACAGATGAGGATGATATTTCTGATGGTGGAAGATAGACATTTTTAGTGAAGGAAAATTTTAAAGTCTGTCTTGAACTGGGGGGCAGGGGAAGCAGACTGTGGGACCACTGGAAATGGCACCAGGATTTATCCCTGCTGCTTTTACTGGCTTTTAAAGAACCCATTCCTTTTTGGATGGGTACCTTGCTCAGTTTAGGTATAGTAGGGAAGGCCTTGGACCTTTCCCAAAGCAATGTCACTTACCCTCTTTGAGGAGTGGATGGAGGGTGGAGTGGAAGAGTAGGTGGAGGGTTTGGGAAGAGGGAAGGGAGTGGGACCTGGAATTGGTATGTAAAATGAAAAAAAGGTTTTTTCTTTAAAAAATTAAAGACATTTATGAGTGAGTACATGTTATATTTATCTGTCTGGGTTACATCATTCATGATGTTTTCTAGATCCTTCCATTTGCCTGCAAATTTCAAGATGTCATATTTTTTGGCTGTGTAGTACCATTGTATAAATGTACCACAATTTCTTTGTCCTTTCTTTGTTCGAGGGGCATTTAGGTTGTTTCCAGTTTATGGCTACTACACATAATGCTGCTATGAACATAGTGCAACAATTAATAAATGGAACCTCTGGAGAAACTTGGAACTTCTCAAAAATTGACAACATACTCGGTAACAAAACAAACCTCAACAAATACAAAAAAAAAATTGGAATAATCACATGTATCTTATCAAGTCACCATGGTTTAAAACTAGAAGTTAATAGCAACACTAATTCCAGAAAGCCCACAAAAACATGGAAATTAAACAATGCTCACCTGAATCATCAGTGGGTTAAGGAAGAAATAAAGAGAGAAATTAAAGACTTCCTAATATTCAATGAAAATGACCACACAACATACCCAAATTTATGGGTGCTTAGTACTAAATACCTATATAAAGAAGCTGGAAAAATCCCACCCTAGTGAGTTAACAGAAAATTTGAAGACTCTAGAACAAAAAGAAGCAAACTTACCCAAGACAACTAAAAGGCAGGAAATAATCAAATTGAGAGCTGAAATCAACAAAATAGGAACAAAGAAAA
>LOEQ01003930.1:66539-91991 GCA_001685075.1 Bramus lutescens
TGAGACAATGGCGCTGTTCTAATGGGAGCTCACCAAGGCCAGCTGGACTGGGACAGAAACTTGCTAATTTCTTAAATCTCTAAGCTAAGAGCTGAATTTTAAAAACCCTACAAATCTTCAAAGCAGCTAACTTAAGCCTTTTCTAATTTGTATATGATGAATGATCTATTTATGACACCTTTATGATACCTTCAGACTGAAGAGGTAACTCAGTGAGAAAATAAGCCTGCTGGAGCTCATTTCTCAGCACCCATATTCATGTCAAGTATCTCACAGCTGCCAGTGACTTCAGATCCAAGGAATTTTATGTCGTCTTCTGGCCTTTGATATTATCCACACACTTGTACAAACACACACACACACACACACACATGCATGCAAGCACACACACACACACACACACACACACACACCAATCTTCAAATTTTCCTTAAAATAAATAAAATAAAGTAATGCCTGCACTTGTCTTTGGCAGAAGACTCATCAGAGTTCATCAGATTCAAATCCTTCTGTAATGGTCACACTGAATTCTAAGCAAGAATCTGTGTGTATAGTGCTTTAAACTTTTATTTGCTTTCAATCATCCATCAAAACTCATGATTTCAATTTTCTTTTAAAAGTCGAACAGTTAAGCAATTATTACTATCATACAGGTTTTTTTCTAAAACAAATTTTATTTAATCATTTTGCCTGTTTTATTTACACCTCTGAATACATAATTTTAAAGCCGATATGATGTTAGTTATTTTAATCTGACTGTTGAGTTAACTTTGTTACTAAGGTTTGTTAATGAATGACTTACATATTTTGTTGTTGGGAAGTTATAGAACTGGGGGATTCCCCATTTTGTTAATTTTAATTACATCTAATGAAATACTTTCTGGAATAAATAAGCTTCATGCAATCTGTCTACACTTCTACATCAAAGTCACACCATGTCATCCTAACAGTTTCATCTCATTAATTGGATGGTTATATGTGTTGTAATCAGCAGAAAGGTCTAGCAAGGTACCAGACGTCAGATTTTCTTTTATCTCTGGGGACTTGTAATTTGAGTTTCATTTATTTATGTGAGAATAGCTTATTACTAGTTAAGCAAAAATGATTTCAAATGCTAAGAATACATGCTCTAATGCAAAAATAAATTAACATTTATATTCTATGAAAACATTCACAGATGAGTGCATTCCACTCCAACTAATGGTACTTATATTGATATTTATGGGCCATGGGATGTCACTGTCCATTAAGAAGAGCTTTATTTTGGAGCATGTGTAAGAAATGATACTAAAGAAAGTGCCTCCAAGTTGTAGAATAAGTTAACACACTCCAGATTTAAAAAGAAATGCAATAGAGGGGGTAAATCTTAATTATACAAGAGTTTAATGAGATAGAAAACAGCTGCTAGATATTAGTATAGAGAAACTGGGGAGGCAAGAAATCAGTGGAGATAAAAAAGAGGGTGAACATTTTAACACACGGTCTCTCAGAAGAGTCAGCAATGAAATTGCTACAAAATCTGGCATCTGCTAAGGTTAAATTTTTGATTAAAGTTGCTCAAATTATAAAGTTTTACATGCCTGAGAATCAGCTCCCAGTAGCAGACTGCCCAGGATGTTTATCACTTGGGGTGTTTTGGATGCTGGAATGCTCTTAACTATACTGTGGATGAGAGGCAATAAAAGAGTCCACTGTTTCAATAATAGATTCTTTCTACACATGTGTTATATACATGTACACATAACATACACACACACACACACAACACATTTACAGGGAGTTAGGAGAGACAAGGAGAGAATAAATAAAGAAATAAGAAAAATACGGCCAAATACCCAGGATATTGAATTTAGAATAGCTCAGACACAGATTGTGATTTCATCCTTCACCTTCATCTCTGTAACTGGAAAATTCCACACCTGCCATCATTTCCACAGGGATAGTGACCAGCATCAGCTGGCAGTATGTGTCCTGTGTAGACAAGTAATGGCTCTCACATTCTAGCAATCATTATGCCATGCTATTAACATTAATTCCTAGCTCCTATAAATGGCTTTTCTTCAGGCAAGATCATAAGGGACTATTTAAGACCTTAATTTTGAAAAATACATCAAATATTTATAAAGATTTTATAGTTTGAAAAAAATTCTGGAAGAGAATCTTTGGACAAAAGCCTGAAGCCATAACATACAGCATCATTAAGTCATAGTTTCTTTGTGGATACTTTTAAATGGACCCAGTGTGGAGAGGGACCTTTCTTTTCTTGGTCTGTACTGCTCATATGACAATGATAAGTCACGCCCAGTGAGAGAAGGTTTTTAGTGACACGGGCAGGACTAGGCATGTGACATATCCACCTCATTGATTGTTTAATGCTTTTCAATTATATTTCTATTTCTTTCTAGAATATTTTCATACATGAAAGAGCACTGTGCCCGACACAGAATCTATATTAAATAATAATCCAAAGGTTAAGTAAACATATGTATATGTATCATTCATATATTGCTTCATTCATAATGTTGAGTGACTCTTCTATATTTAAAGAAACATGTTCAAGCTTTGGATTCTATTTCTGGTCACTGATAACTAAAAAACTGTGCTTTCTTCAATGAAGGCCAGCTGCTTCCGATTTCCCCATGAATCCGCAGCTGCTAGTTAGTGGATGAGCCACTATGGTCAGTGTTTCCTTACTTATGTAGTGCTCATCTGACCAACACACTTCCTTGGCTGACCTCTGCACTGGGCATATGGTAGAGTGTACTCAATGTTTTTATGATGGGTTGAATGCTGTGCACATTTCCTCAGCCACAAAACTGGCGGCAACTCAGAAAATCTATACCACACCTGCTGCTGAGAAAGCCTGGGAGCTACAGAAAAGACAATTTTAAAATTAGCTACGAAAAGAATAATATATGTGTATAAATACATTTATATGTATACACACACACACACACATATATATATATACATATATATATATATATATATNACACACACACACACACACATATATATATATATATATATTCACATGTAGGCTTGAATTCCACAAATATATATTAGGTTTGAAACTCACTTATCTATATGCAGGCTTGAAAGCCACATATATATAAGCATATACTAGGCTTGAAATCCACAAGTACAATGCTTTTCTGATCACTTAAGGAGACTATAAATGCTTTGCTCCAGTCACAAGAAGTTCCAAGAGTTCCAGTCACATTCCTCCTACATTCTTTTTAATGCTAACTATACACTTGGCTGTGCTTTAGTATGGAACCAAGTTTCTGTTACAGGGACAGAAGAACCAAAAGTAGAACCTCCACGGGAAACATAGAACAAGTGTGGAAGTGTGTGAATAAAATATTTTGCTTGATTTTCCTGGAATGAGGTAACAGTTCCTTCTCAAGTAGAATGGCACTTTATGGTGAAGAGTTAGAGAATAAATGATTGAACTGTAAAAAAAAAGGCTAACCATGAGATTAGCTCCTTTTATTAATTAATTATGATGGTGAAATTAATTGCATCATTGAGATTTAGTCATAGTTTTGAAAGAAATTGAAGATTCCTTTCCTAACATTTTACTTTCTTATTCATTTTTTTAACTTTGTCATCAGAAGGAAACATGCATTTTAACACAGGAAGCTTGTGTAGATAAACAGGGTGCCTCTTTTTGCCATTGCCATAGAAATGGAAGCAGTGCTTATCAAAACTGTTGTGACCTATGAGGCTTCTAGTTTGAGCTGAAAGAAAATTTCCTAATTTACTAAAACTTCAGTGGCCAAACAAGCAGATATTCTACATTCCAAAAATCTATCCTAGAGGTTTGGAGTACTTTGATCATGAAGAAGTAATAAATGTTCAAGGGGATTAAAAAATGGTGACTTAGATATCATACAACATGTACAAGGAGCATAAGAACACATGGAATCCATTACAACAAATTGTGACTCTGTTCACAAAAAACGCATAAAAGATATATGTGCAAACAGAAACACAAATGTTTTCGAAGTTAGTTCAGTGTGGAACTATTTCTAATTTTTATCCTTCTCTAATCATGACTTTTATTTTACTTATGATTTTGAACAAGATCAAGGAAACTTTGATTCCTAGAAAATGAGGCAACTCATTGCAAAGTGCTGTCCTCTCAATGTTTAAGACTTGAAGCATGTGTGAGCTGGAAAATAAGATCAGAATTCTCAGTATAATAATACTTTCAGCACACTTCTTTTCAGTAAGATAGCATAATATATCACATAGATCTAGATAGGAACAAGTCACATCCCTGATAGGAACTCCAAATCTTACTGATAACTGTTACCTAAGAGACCTTATATTATCATTTTTAAATTGAGTAATTGCTAAGGGGAAGATTTTCCCTCTCACTGAATCTTGGATAATTTTCTTTATAAGATTTCCCAAAATGATAATTTAATCTTAGCAGAATGTTGGTGGAAGGATACCACAAGGTTATCTTTCTATATTAATTTATTTAGTACCTTTCTTTGTATAGAGCGAACAAAGTCATCCTCGTCACATGTGTCTGGCCTACTGAGTAAATAATCATGTTGCCACTATAAACTTTGAAGAAAAGAATAGGAAGTAATGCTATGACAGAGATGTATTTATATAAGCAACTACCAAGTCTCACTGGATATAAAAAACACACATAAGGACAGGCCTCGTGCCAACACAAAATGAACTCAAAGGTGTTTATGAAGGTTTTTATTGCTCTTACTGATTTGATTGAGATTATGTTTTTAACCCTTCTTGCTTTTGCTTGTACATGATTTTATGGGTTTTTTGGTGTGTATGTGTCTCTGCATCTATAGTTTCTCCTGCTTTTTCCATTGCTTGTTTTATTCGTGTTTGTTCCATTTGCCTGTGTTTTTCTAAATAGAAAGAGAAAGAAGGACTAAATTTGGAAGGATGGGTAGATGGGGAGGATTCAAGAGGAAATAAGAGATAGGAAACCTATTAATATTTAGGCATCTGTTCTGGTCTGCCCTTAGGGTCCTTACAGGACATGTCCTCAGTTGCAGTTGTTAAGAACACCCCCTGTGCACATTTGCCATGTTTTCTTTTAAAAGGTGAGCTTGCCCACCACCAGTCTCTTTCTCATTTTCTCTTTCTCTCTTCCTGTCTCTCTTTTTTCTTTCTCCCTCCCTCCCACTCTCTCTCTCTTTCTTTTCTGCCGTTCTTATCCCCAGGAACCAGTCTCTGCCTCCTCTGCCTCTCCTATGCCCCTTTCTCTGCCCATTTTCTCTTCTCTTCCAATAAACCTCCTATTCAAACAGGAGTCACATAGGAGTCTTGTTGCATGGTGTGACTTCTCTTCATAGCGTTTTTTAAAATTACAACAAAACCATGATCAAAATATACATTTGAAAAAATATTTTCAATTAAAATAAAATAAAATAGAATCGACTTTGTGGATTCTATTTTAGTCAGGACCGTATCATTTTGTAAAAGCTCCTCTATTGTTGTTCACCTAGGACAATTTCAAACACAGCAGTAATTTTGCTAAAACAGAGCAGCTCATATTTTTTTTTAGATTTTTGTCCTCTCCTCTCTCATACTTGATACAGCCAGTCTGCAGACATGTACTGTGAGCTGCTCATTAATCATGTTCCATCAATGTTCCTCCTTTCTACTGAAACATCTGAAAGAGACTGTCAGTCAGTCACATGGGTGTGAGCAAGAACGCTGGTAAAGAGACTGTGCCTGCAGAGACTAACTGACTGATTAGAATCGTGGTACTGTGGAGACCCTGGGATTATGAAGGTTACAGGGACACAGTCTAATTACCTTCTCTTGGGATAGTTTAGGACCCCTAATAACTATTCTTGCCTACCTTTGTATCAGAACGAACATCCTGTGACTAGATAAAATCTTTCTACAATCTGTTAATTTAGCAGGCCACTAGCTTCCACCTACCCAAAAACTAAGAATATCATCAGAGAATATCTTGCACCTATAGAAAAGCTTCCCCTGTCTTACTTTAAACACCTCGCTGATGTAATGACCAATGCACTTTAAACATGATTCCTGACTTTGTCATATAAAACTGCTTTGGAACATGGAATTTGTGATAACGTAAATCTGTTCCCCTAGGCCATGGTCACTCAAAACGCTTTCAGAATAATCTGTCTCTGAATCTATTTAAGAAGGGAACTATGTGTTTTGTGTTGACATGGGTGTGCACTTTGCTCAGTCTCTACTAGCTGCTACCTGTCTGTGTGCCCATTGTGTTAGCAAGCCTTTTGACAATCTCTTACCTTAAAGAACAATCCTCTTCAGTGTCCCCCTTGAACTCCAAGTTCAAAATCACCATGTCATATAATATTTACTAAAAGTCTCTATGCACTTTATTCTGTAAGTAAGTTGTTCTAGTTTGAATGTGGGTTGTCTATTCTCATATTCCATTCAAAATTTCTTTACTGTTATAATATATGAAGGGTGGATCTGCTTTTTCACAAGCTCTCACGGTAATAAACATTAAGTAATCTTAATTATTGACATCCACCAGTTAACTTCTGGTAGATAGCACAGTATAGGCCCATATTTCTATATGGCATGGCAGCCAAGCCATCAAGCCTTAGTCCACACCTCAGATGGGTATTTGTGGACATGACAAAAGGCCATTCACCTGGTTATCTAGGAGAGACAAAATGCTAATGTATTTCACCCTCACTTAAGTTATGGTATTAAGACTGTGTGGAAAATAAATGGAGAAATTCTTCAGTATGTGAACTCAGGATATCATGAGGAATCTCTGAGAATCTCCCTCCCAATGAAAAAAAAAATTAAGGGTGGATGAGGTTGAGATACTTCAAAAGGTAATTTGGGGTGTGCCATTATAAATGCATTAATCTACTTATGCAATTGAAATATTAATCAATTAAAAGATTTAGAGGTTATCTTAGAATGGGTTTGATATAAAATATGAACTTGACTAAATCTCTCACATGCTTTCTATCTCCCACTATCTAATGCCCAGAACCACTGTAACCCTGACAGAACGAATCTCAAGATGCAGCCCGGAAATCTTGTACCAGAAGTTTCTATAAAAGCGAACCTCTTTTTTATAATGCATATGTTGTGTAATGTTATGTTATTAGCAAAAGGCAATAGACTAAGAAATAGATATTTATTAAGAATAATCTACTAAATGCAAGACTTCCTGTTTGACTTTAAATATGCAAATGGGTATATTGTTTGTTACTTTGAATAATATGTAATAGGCCATCTTCTGGCAACATAGGGAGGTTCACTGATGTTTTGTTGTTGTTGTTCATTTGTTTGAATAAATAAGTCATGGGAGAGAATGAAAAATTATATAATAGTTTGTTGTAACTGATCACAAATTGACAATTTCTCTAGCTCTTTAAAAGTGAAGAAATAGAAAGCTGGTTGGAAGGTGAACTTTGAGTAAGAATGGACTGAGTAGAAACAGACATTAAATATATAGGCTAGAAAAAGACAATCTGTAACCTGGCTTTGTCACTTTTCACAAACATCTTTACAACATTTGGGAATTAATTTCTTGTGGAGATTAAAAGTATGACTATTTCTCAGGGGAGGAATATATATCAACAAAAAAGCCTGAGTTTGCTCTTGGAAAAACAAATCCCTCTTTGTGGCTCCCATGGCTTTTGTTTTCTCCCTCCCCTTCCCCTCTGTTATTCTGTCTTAGTCTCATGTAGCCCAGAATGGCCTAAAACTCCCAATGCTGCTGAAAAGGATCCTTGAACTCCTGAAACTTTCACGTCTGTCATGCCGCTCTGTTACAGGCATGCACTACCAAGCTGGTCTCCACTTTTGCTTCTGTAATTGTTATTAGGAGAGATGTTACATTAAATCAGAGATAGGTACCTTATCTCCGGATTATTTATAATCATTGCTGAGTGCAGCCTAAAGAAAGAGATGGGATAAAAATGAGATTAGAGATAGATCTCTTAAAATGGAATTTTAAATGACAGAGACATGCAGAAAAAACTATGACCCAAGAAATTTAAGAACATGATGAGCTTGTGGAGCAGGGCTGACCTTGGATAGTGAAGACTCAAGACAATTATAATCTTATAGAACAGAGAATTGAGGGAGAGAGCAGAGTTAAAGTTAAATGAAAGACAAAAGAAGAAAATGCAGAAATGCCTACAAATGTAAAGCAATTTCCACCTATAATAGGTGTCACAGAGAACTGTTTACATATGTAAAGATTCTGTGTGTGCACATATTTATTCTTGAGGGAAACCTAAGGAAGCAAGAGATGGAAAATGAATGAAAGCAAGGGATAAGCTCAATATATTTACAGAGCTCTTTAGAGTGGAATCATATATACTCACTGACCTTAATGGACACTCTGAGAAGAATTGAAATGCACCATGTATATGATATATATGCATATAGAGACAGAATACTGAGAGAGAGAGAGAGAGAGAGAGAGAGAGACTATTTCACCTGAGTTATTTGCTCCATTTAGTCAATAGAACAGGGCAGCTAAGATTGCAGAAAACATAATTCATTTCATTGATATGAAAATGTAACTGAAGGGAAACTATTTCAGTACATTTGAGATGCAAAAATTTTCTATACATGATTGATGTTGTGTCATTATTTTGTGGGCTCCATTTGCTATTTTAGAATGAAAACCTTTGTATAAACAAGAATAACCACCTACTGTATATTTATTTTGTGTGTGGTACAATATATACTTGCTATTTTGCTTGGTCAGCATCCATCTCTTCTTATATCTGGACAGATGCTAAGTTTTGAATGAACACTTATTGTTTTCTCTTTGTTTCAAGTTCAGCTGGGCCTGGTTAAATCTCCACCTCCTTGCATACTCTTATGGGTCAGTCAATATTAGTTGCTCAGAGTTCTAGTTCACTTGTTTCAAGTTCAGTGAAGGAATGGACTACAACCTGAATGTTTTTTACTCAAACTCTTGGGAAAGAGATTCTTTCTACTAGGGTTGTTAAACTGGTTGAGGATGGACATTATGCTATATAGGTTTCCACAGGGAAGACTTACTGGTAATGAATCCAGTCCATGATTCTTACAAATATTGAAATCAACCCCTGCCTGAGATTGGCATGAGCGTTGTGCAGCAATGTAGCCAATTCAGTATGAATCACTGATATTTGTGAACCCATTACCAATGCTGTAAGTAAAAATAGAGATTTATTTTACTAAAATGACAAAATCACTATCTTCTTATCTATAAAGTACCTTGCTATTCTGTAGCTTTATGATCAACCAATTAACTATGCCTTCATAAGCCTGTAGATATTTATAATGCCATAATTATTTGATTTTTAATTGATGTAATTATTTAACATTAGTAGGGGTACATGTAAAACTGAATTTATTGAAGTAAATGACTTTAATACAATTTTATATTTTGATACAATTTCCTTCAACATTGAACATGAAAATGAATTAATTTAAAATATGTTTGTGTAGTGATAGAGTTTGAACACAGTATATAAGGCAGCAAAATAAAGCTACTTAGACTTTTTGATGTCTATAATTATATATATACATATGGAATAAGATAATAACATTATATTGATGTAAGTGAAAATACCAAAAAAAAGGAAGGAGTTAAATATGCCAAGAAGAAGTGTCGGAAGTGGTTTAATAAGAAAACATCTTTTGTTTGGTTTTAAAATAGAATAGAGTATTATATAGCCCTGGCTTGCCTCAAACCCACTGTGGCTTAGGCTAAACCTGAAGTTATGATTTTCCCATCTCTACCACTCAAGTGCTGTGATTACAGCCATACATCATGAAACACAGTTTATGTTGCTCTGGGGATCAAACCCAGAGCTTCATTCATTCTTTAAAAAAGTTCTCTACCTGATCTATATCCTCCGATTACATGATATACTTTGTATGTGTGTGTATACTTTTATAGATTTTAAGGTTTGTGTATATGTGAGGAGACCATTGGCTGACTATATCTTCTTTCCTGGATCTCTAGATTTCTTGTTAAGTAAAAGAACAACTTAAGGTTTGCTCATTGAACCTCCAGTTTTCCATTTGAGCTAGGATGACTGGCAATGGAGCCACTGGGCACTGCGTGTATCTATGCCATAGCTCTGGATTTCCAAGAATGAGCTACGACCTCATACTTCTACTACATGAATATTATGGATCCAAATTAATGTCATCATACTTACATAGCAAGCATGACTGAACTATATTATTGTAGTTCTGGGAATACAATTTTGATTATCTTGCTTTCTAGATTATAAATTATTTGCTGTGGATGAACTATAACTGGGAACGTAGAATTAGAAGAAGTGAATGCTTGTGGAAGGGCTATCACTATTCGACTGGACAACATGCACTTAGTCTTCTCATACACATTCACTAGGTTTGATATATTAAAATTGAATAACATACAAATAAAATTATTTCGTAGTATTTGGAATAACATGTTCAAGTGACTTTCAGAAAAGTTTTATGTACTTACATTGATGAAAAAGAATCTACAATGACTAAATAGGGTGCTATGATTTCTGCTAAACCAGAGACTACCTAGGGTAACACAGTAAATACTTGGATGTGGAAGACTGAAGGAGAAACCTCCCTCTCTTCTGAAAGATTTCCCAAGTTCTGACTAATGTTTGGCTGTGGGTCTCTGCATTTGTTTCCATCAGTTGCTGGATGAAACCTCTCTGATTCATCTAATGATATTATGTTAGGCTCCTGTCTATAAGTATATAGGAGACTATCATTAGGAATCATTTCATTGACTTTTCTTGGCTTGCTTTTGCTTTTACCAGTAGTGTTTTCTTCTAACCACCAATCATAGCACCTGCCCTATGGTGTTCCATTCAGCAAGTTGTCTCCTATGCCAAAGCGTTCAAGGATATTTCCCACTTTCTCTTCTGTCTGGTTCTGTGTATCAGGTTCAGTGTATCTGGTTTTATGTTGAGATATTTGATCCACTTGAACTTGAGTTTTGTGCAGGATATATGGATCTTTTTACTTTCTTCTACATGCCGACATTCAGTTAGAGCAGAACCATTTATTGAGGAAGCTTTCCTTTTTTCCATTGTATAATTCTGGCTTCAATGTCAAAAAGCTGTTGTCCATAGGTGTGTGGATTTATGACAAGGTCTTTATTTAAATTCCATTGACCAACCTGTCTGTTTTTATACCAATACCATTTGGCTTTTATTACTATAACTCTGTAATAGAGCTTGAGATCAGGGATGATGATACCTCTAGAAGTTCTTTTTATTATTTTTATTCCTCATTTATTTGCTTTACATCCAGGCCACAGCCTCCCCACCATCCTTTCCTCCCAACCCCTTCCCTCCATTGCCACCTTTCCCTTCTCCCACCCCCAATCTCTTCCTCTTTAAGCTCCATCGAGAAAAGGACATGTCTCCCTTGAGTATCAAATAACATGGCATATCAAGTTGCAGTAGTAGCTCTAAGCACATCCCCATGTATTAAGGCTCAGCAAGGCAAACCAGTTTGAGGAGTAGGGTCCCAAAGGATAGTAAAAGAGAGATATATCCTCCTGCTGTTGGGAGTCTCATAAAAGGACCAAGTTATACAACTTTAAAATATTTAGAGTGCCTAGGTCAGTCCCATGCAGGCTTCCTAGTTGTCTTTTCAGTCTCTATTAGCACTTATGAGCCTGTTAGTTGATTGTGTTAGACTTCCTCTGGTGTCCTTGAACCCCACTCCTTGCCTGTCTCCTACAATCCTTTCTTCCCCTCCTCCTCGGGATTCCTGAACTCCATCTAATGTTTGGCTGTGGTTCTCTGTATCTGCCTCCACAAATTGCTGCATGGCATTTCTCTGATGACAATGGGTCCAGGCAACACTCTGGTCACAGGAGACAGTCAGTTCAGGCTACTTATCTGTTATTGCTAGGAGTCTAAGGTAGGATCCTCCCCCATAGACTTCTGGGTGATTTCCCTGTGCCAGGTTTCACCTGACCACAAGATGCCATCCCAGCAGCCCCTTCAGCCCTCTCCCCGTCTGTACATCCCCCAACCTGATCACTCTTGTTCCCATCTCCTGTTACCTCAATCCACTCCTCAAATCTCTTTTATTGTACAAGAATGATTCAACTGTTTGGCCTTTTTTACCTTTCCATATGATGTTGAATATTTTTCATTTAGTCTATAAAGAATTATAGTAAAATTTTTGAAGGTGATTGTGTTGAACCTATAAATTGCTTTTGGTTAGCTCAGCCCCTTCATCATTTGTGTATCTGAGTGCTACTGATTTTTATTTCAGTTAATGTTGAGTGCATTCACTTCACTAAAGGTTTTTGTCAGTCTAGGAGTTCCCCCATACAATTTTTGGCCTTGATTATACAGACAATCATATCATCTGTAAATAGTGATACTTTGACTTTTTTCTTTCCAATTTATATCTCCTGGATCTTTTTCAGTTGCCCCTTTGCTCTAGCTAGAACTTCAAGAACTATGTCAAATACGGAGAGAATGGGTAGCTTTATCTTGTTTGTAATTTTAATGAAATTGCTTTGAGTTTTTCTCCATTTAATTTGATGTCAGCTATAGGACTTACTGTAAATTTCCTTTATTATGTTTATGTATGTTCTTTGTATCCCTAATCTCAACATGACTTTCATTATGAAGTAGTGTTAAATTTTCTGAAAGTCTTTTTCAGCATCTAATGAGATAATTATGTTTTATTTTATTTCAGGCTTTTTATTTGATGGATTATATTGACAGATTTTCCTACATTGAACCATCTCTGGAACTCATGGAATAAGTCTACCTGGTCATGGCGGATGATGTATTTTGAGATTTTGTTTATATGTTATTGAGTAGTTTTACATCAATATACCTGAAGGAAATTGATCTTTAAATTGCTTCCTTTATTGAATTTTTGTGTATTTTGGTTTGTGGGTAAGTAAAGCCTCATAATATGAATTTGCCAATCTTCCTTCTTTTTCTATTTTGTGGAATAATTTGAGCAGTGTTAGTATTAGCTTCTTTGAAAGTCTGATAGAATTCTGCACTAAAATTTTCTGGTCTTTTAATGACGCCTTCCTTGGGGGATACAGTTCTATTTAAATTATTTATCTTATCTTGATTTAAATTTAGTAAGTGGTGTCTGTTAGGAAAATTGATTTTCCAATTTTATGGAGTACAGTTTTTTTGAAGTATGACCGATGGTTCTCTTGATTTCCTTGAAGTATATTGATATTTATTTATTTTAATTTCTGAATGTGTTAATTTAGATATTCTTATAGTATCTTTCAGCCAGTTTGGATGAGGTTTGCCTTTGTTGCTAATTTTCTCAAAGAACCAACTTTTTGTTTCGTTGATTCTTTTTATTGTTCTCTTCGCTTCTATTTTATTGATTTCTGCCCTCAGTTTGTTTATTTCTTGCCATATATTCCTTATGAGTGAGCTTGCTTCTTTTTGTTCTGGAGCTTTCAAGTGTGTTGGTAAGTTGCTAGTTATGTGATTTATCCAAAATTTTTTTTTATGCAGGTACTTAGTGCTATGAACTTTCCTCTTTGCATTCATTATGTTTTCGTTTTTTTTTAAATTATCATTTTCTTTTCATTTATTTTACAAACCAACCAGTTTCTCCCCTTCCTGTGCCCTCCCCTTTTTCCTCTATCCCCCCTGTCCATTCATTCCTCCTCCATCTCTACTCAGAAAGGGATAGGCTTCCCATAGGCTTGCACAAAGCATAGCCTGAGGAAGGAACAAGTTCCCTCCCTTACTTTGAGGTGGGGGCAGGTAATCCAGGAAGAGATTACCAAAATCAGATAAGCACCAGGGAGAGGTCCTGCTTTCACTGTTAAAGCCTTACTAAGATACCAAGCTACATGATTGTCACACACATGCAGAGGGCCTAGGTCAGTGACTCTTGGTCCAGCATCCCTGAGCTCCTACAAGCTCAGGTTAGTTGTCTCTGTGGGTTTCCCCATCATAACTCCCCTGGCTGGTACAATTTCTCCTCCCTGTCTTCAGCAAGACTCCCTAAGCTCAAGGCAGTGATTGACTGTTGAGCTCTGCCTCTGGTTCTATCAGTTACTGGGAAGAGTGTCTCTAATGGCAATTATGGAACTAACCAATCTGCTTACAGTAGATGGTGTATTCAGGCACTTTCTTCTCAATCACTAGGAATCTTAATTGGGACATACTGTTGGGTTCTTAGGGATTTACCTGACACCAGGCTTCTCCCTAACACGAAATTGCACCCCATCTCTTTTGTTACTTTTGCCTCCAACCTGTTTCCAGCCCCCACCCTGTCCAACCCACTTCCTCTCCTTACTGTTGCTGCATCTCCCCCAAGCCCTTCGCTCAGTTTACCCAGGATATTTTTTCCTACTGCCATTTCCCAGGGAAATCTACATAACCCTTTTTGGTTCCTCCTTGTTATCTAGCCTATCCGGGGCTATGAATTGTAGGTTGGTTATCCTAGCCTTCACTCCTAATAACCACCTATGAGTGGGTACATATCATGTTTGTCTGTGTCTGGGTTAACTCACTCAGGATGACGTTTTCTAGTTCCATCTATTAGCCTGCAAATTTCATGAGATCATTGTTTCATACAGCTGAGTAGAACTCCATTGTGTAAACATACCACATTTTCCTTATTCATTCTTTGTTTGAGGGGCATCTAGTTTGTTTCCAGGGCCTGGCTGGTATGAATAATGTTGCTAAACATAACTGCACAAGTATCCTTATGACATGATTGCACAACCTTTGGATATATGCCTAAAAT
Source organism: Bramus lutescens (assembly GCA_001685075.1). NCBI lineage: Eukaryota > Metazoa > Chordata > Mammalia > Rodentia > Cricetidae > Bramus > Bramus lutescens. The sequence continues at coordinate 81,285 of LOEQ01003930.1, forward strand.
TGGTATAGCTGGGTCTTGAGGTAAATTGATTCCTAGTTTTCTAAGAAACCGCCATACCGTTATCCAAAGTGAATGTACAAGTTTGCATTCCCACAACCAGTGGAGGAGTATCTGTAATGATCTGGCCTGTTCCTTGAAGAGACAAGCCCTGCCCTCTCCCTCCCCCATCCTTCCGCTGAGGTAGGCAGGAGAGGGTACGGTTGGCGAAAATGTGATGCTTTACAATGGTGTGAAAATCTTTTTGTACACTAAGTGAAGATGTATCTTCTCATCTACCTAAGACATCTTCTGATTGATATAATGAAGAGTTGAAAGACCAATAGCAAGATATAAGAGATAGGTGGGACTTCCCTGAAAGATAGGAACTCTGGAAAATAATCTGAGGCTGGAAATTTGCCATCCACATGCAAAGGCAGTCAGACTTACAGTACTGAGGAAAGGTAACAAGCAATGTGGCAAAATGTAGATTAATATAAACATTAATATAAACATGGTAATTTAAGTTTTAAGGCTAGTTGGAAACAAGTCTAAGCTAAAGCCAAGCTTTCTTTTTTTTTTCTTTTTTTTTTTTTTCAAGACAGGGTTTCTCTGTGTCATAGCCCTAGCTGTGCTGGAACTAATTCTTGTAGACCAGACTAGCCTCAAACTCCCAAAATCTGTCTGCCTCTGCCTCCTGAGTGCCGGTATTAAGGGTATATGACACCACCACCTGGATAGACCAAGCTTTCATAATTGATATATATCTCTGTGTCATTATTTAGGAGCTGGTGGTCCAAAGCACTACCCGCTCTATTTGTCATCCAATGTTAAGGCATGTACATAAAAGCAAAATGCCTGAAAAGGCTGAGAAAAATTCCCGACAAAGAGCCAGGTGCAAATGCAGTCTCTCCTGTAGTCCTGGTGCTCTTGGTCTACAGAGGTACAGCTCTATTAAGAGCACCTCTTGAGCCATCAAGCGCTTGAGTGGGACCTGGGAACAGCTGGTGTGCTATGTGGAGACTAGATAGAAAAGCCATCTACAGCACAGGCTAGCACTTGCCAGAGCTGAAGTGGGTACTCACTATTCCTGGCTAGTGCCTGCTGGCATTAGACTTGGTGCTTATGAGAGTGCAAACAGGGGCTGCAGCCCAAAACCAGTGGGATATCCTGCTGGATTGACCTGGGGGTGGTGAGGATAGCAGTCAGTGCCATGTGATAAGTATAGTTGTACCAGGAGCCTACAGATACATTCAAGGGATTTTCCATATTTTTGCAACACTTTCCTGGAGCCATGGCATGCAGGAAGCCAGCATAAGATCAAGAAAATCTATAAACAGTTAAATATTGTGGAAAATGTGCTTAGATGCAGAAGAAGGAAAAGAAAATTGGTATATACAATAATAGAAAAATAATTTGAAAATAATTAAGTGAAGTCTTTAATGATGGGATGAAGTAATATAAAAAAAGAAGCCATATAAGAATGGGACATATCATAATGCAGGGCATTTGGAACTGAAATAGAGCGTTTGTTTACTTTAATTTTTTAAAAATGTTAATGATCAAAAAGCAACTGCAACTGAGAGACATTAGATAGTGGAAAAAAACGGAAGAATTAAGCCATCTTATATATTTTAAGGATGTCTTAATTTCAGAATGAGAGTCAGGAAATGTATTGCATTTGGAGAGAGAATTGTCAGAACTCATATTGTTGTTTTATTTCCACAGAAAATGAAAAGGTATTAAGAGATTTCTTTCTTTCTTTTTTCCCTTTATCTTCCTTTCTCTCTTCTCTAGAATTGAGGGGAAAAGGGTATATGGGGATGAAAAGAAAGGAAGGGGGTATAGGAACATTAGAATAAAATGGTGTGGGCAGCTGCCCTAAGCCTCAGTCGCCATTACAAGATGGCTCATTTCCTCTTTCATCCTAGAGGAATGTGTTACCATTTTTGGGCATTCGGAGCCTAGTCCCTATAGATCATAAATAACCTTGCCTTGCTGGCTTATCCNATTCTCGTGTGGCTGCCGTTTATCCTGCAGGACGGGTTGGGCGCGCGCCACAAAATGGTAGACTATTGATTCTACTTTTAACCTAAAAAGAGACTACTAGTCTCAAATATTTTATATTGGTATGGATTTTTGAATATTGATACAAATTTAAGATTATTTTTGTTACAACTTATTGCATATATTTTCTGCTCTTATTTAAGGTATTATACCTATGCAACTCATTTTAAAAATGTAGTATAAAGTTCTAGTCCTTGAAAGTTAATATTACAAACTGTTTAGAATAATTAAGAAATACAGGTTAGTAGTTAGTCACCTATAACAATCAAACATAGTCATGTTAGGTATGTGTTCAAAGTTAAATAGGGATGTATTTTAAATAGATAGATCATCTTCAAACACTTCAGCGATTCAAAGAATACAGCATTTAAGATGTTTTAATAACATAAGGCTTTTCTTAGCAGTGAGGCATGTCTGCTTCTGGCAGCCCCAGTCTACCCCAAAGGAGATGATGGATCTTGAAAAACTGCCAAATTGAGTTTGCTTCAAATGTGACAAAGCTATCTACTGGGCAAGAAACTGCCCTTGTGTCAACTACTGACAGAATATTGTTAAAGTTGGACAAGCCAGACACAAAGGAACTTGATTCCTGAACTTTGCCAAATCAAGGTAGGCAAGTCCTTTAAAACTGCTAAATCACAAGAAATTCTGTAGGTATTCTGCACCTATAGGCCAAAAATGGATGCTCCAATGTTGCAGAGGAAACCTGTGTGAGTTTCAAAGCAGTCAGATATGTCTCTATCATTTCTGTAGTTTTGGAAGTTGTTTGCTTGGTACTTCCTGTATACTCAGGTAATATTTATTCCTATAAGGTTACATATGGGGTTAAAGAATAGATAGTAAAAGTTTTCCAGTTTTCCTTGATACCAAATTCAGAAAAAAAACTCAAAAGAAATGTAATGTTTATAAATGCTGAGAGACATAAAAGCTAGTGTTGTTTGTTTAAATAAATGTTCTGAGGTCTAAAATGATATTTTTAGATTGGTAATACAAGTTGTGATAGAAAGTGATATAAATACAAAAGTTTGCATTCACCAACATAGGATAGATGATAGAGTACTTTCTCCAAAGTTGCCAAGTACAATTGGACTGGACATTGTGAACGTAATTCATATCTGATAATTGTTCTTATCTATATAGTTCATTGATAGAGAATCTTTTTGGAACTTAAGGGGGAAAAGGTGGAATAATCTTTTTGTATTCTCTGTGAAAATGTTCTCTGCTTTTCATCTACCTAAAGAAACCTTATGATTGGTTTAATAAAGATTCCAATAGGTAAGCAGGAAAAGATAGGTTAGACTTCTCGGAGAAATAGGAACTCTGGGAAATAATCTGAAGTTGGAAGATTTGTAAGACAGATGGGGAGGAAGTTGGATGTGTGGTACTGAAGAGAAGTAATAAGCCGTGAGGCATAATGTAGATTAACTTATATGGGTTAATTTTGGTTTTAAGAGCTAATTGGAATCAAATCTAAGATGAGGTCAAGTTTTCATAATTAATATACAGTCTCTATGTCATTATTCAGAAGATGGGGGTCCAAAGAAAGACCAGCTATACTAAGAAGTATTGGAGGGCTGCAGGTCAGGTCTCATCTGAGGTTCTGAGGACAGGTGTAGCCTCTGGTAGAGCAGAGGACTTCTGTCAGTGCTATTATTGAGGTGGTATTTTTATTTTATCAATACAGCATGAGTTAGGTGGGTCCTTTGGAACATATTATTGATGAGAATTTAAATAGAAGGGCAGTCTGATTATAATTGCTTTGGTTTGAATCATGTTAATCGTATTTCTGAGTGCTTCATTATCTTAGACTGTAGTAATTCATAAAAAAGTGTGATAAAAACTTCTAAAGGTATTTGTGTCTTTAGGTAGTACAGAATCAGGTCCTGATTTATGTTTCTGGACACCACTGATAGACTCACTGTATAAAATGAAGTGTATAATATGAAGGATTGGATTACCCTTCCTGCTGAGATCCTCAGAGCAAGAACTGGTGATATTAGGGCTTTAACGAAGCTGAGGTCTGCCTGCTAGAGTTTCAGGATGAACTTCAGATTGGAGGTTGTGGAATACAAACAGAACTTTCCAGAGGTTCTAAAAAGTGATTTTAAGTGATACTTTGTAGAATAATTAATAAAAACAAAGAGACAGATATTAGGGTTCAACCTGAAGGTCAGAAAAGCAAAGCAGTCAGTCACTGGCTTTTCCCCTGATCTCAGTCTGAAATGGCAAACCTGTCTTTAGGAATTCTCAGAATGAGACTGCATCTGAGAGCTGTCTCCACCCATCTTATATTCCTTTCTAGGGCTGGGATAAATGGCATGTACCACAATTGCCCAATTTCTATGGCAAACTAGTGTAGCTACTGGGATTAAACGTGTATGTTACCACTGCCTGATCCATAAGGCTGATCAGTGGGGCTGTTTTACATTGTAATCTGCAGGCAAGTTATTAAAATACAAATGAAATATCACTACAATCTTGGACTTGTGATACTGGTAGCTATTTTAGGATAAAAATAGCTTACCTAAATCCAAAAGAAGTACAAGCATTTCCAGCATGTTGGGACTGTGATCTGTGGTCATGTGACTGCAAGCTTGGAGCAAGAGTGATATATANAGAGAGAGAGAGAGAGAGAGAGAGAGAGAGAAAGAGAGAGAGAATGCTTTAGCTTTGGCAGGACATGTGATATTGTTTGTATTTTTACTGCCGGTACCCATAGTGATTGTACTTAGGATGTGGAGAACATCTTCCACAATTTCTTCAAGCCTACCACATGTGACCAAGGCCAGTGCTATTGTTGGCTATGAAGCTTCAGGGAATAGATGGATGCTACTCCCAGTATCCAGGATAAGTTTGTGTGATATCAGAGGTTTTTTTTTTAACATCAAACTGCAGACCTGATGCTGGGTCATGGAATAAGCAGGATGTGGTGGTTTAAATAAGGATGACCCCCATAGACTCATATATTTCAATGCTTGGCCCATAGGGACAAGCATTATTTGGAAATGTGGCCTTGTTGGAGAAAGTGTGTCACTGTGGGGGTTGCTTTGAAGTCTTACATGCTCAAGTTATGCATAGTGTGGGGCACAGTTTTTTTCCCTTTTGTTTCCTGTGGATCAAGATGTAGGACTCTTAGCACCATGTTTGCCATAATAATAATATACTAAGCCCCAAAACAGTAAGCCACCCCCAATTAAATGTTTTCCTTTATAAGAGTTGCTGTGGTCATGGTGTCTCTTCACAGCAACAAAACCCAAATTAAGGCACAGGGTCATTAGAAAACCATAACCATAATATATGTTGCAATTAGGTATTCTAGATTGACCCAAAGGATATGTGCTGGGTAGTTCAATAATGTTGTCTACACCCTGGAAAGGCTGCTGGAAAGAAAGCAGATGGTCTATGAAGCATCCATTTCTAATTTTCATCTGTCCATGTTGTCATATTAGTTGTTTAAATGTTTTGTTATGTATCAATAGAACTCACATGTACTTTCATTATCATGAAAGAAAACAAAAAACACCAGAGTGAAAAATTACCATAGGCTAGAGGTCATAAATATAGAGTATAAAATTCCAGTAGATAGAGGTCATAATAAAATATATGTGACTAGTAGGAGTATGGATTATTGTATTTTGTGATGCGGCTTTCTGAAATTAGGGAAAAGTACACAATTTTCTTGATTGATAGAACATAAGAACAAGAGCTCCAGGTGAATTTTAACACTCTACTGACAGATTTTATGACTAAGGCATGAAAATTGTTATTAAGTTGTAGAAGAGAGTGGTGTTCTAAAAAACCTGAATGGCCTCAATCCAAATCTGTCAACAGGTAAATCATAATACCTTAAGCATTTGAAAATTATTGGCTTTGTGACTTGACTCAGCCTTCTCACAGAAGAAGCCAACAGTAAAGAAAGCTGCAGAGCAATGGCTACTAAGACACATTTAAAAGTGTACATTATTATTAAATGCACATTAATAATCCTAGGAATATATAATTTTATATGTGACAGATACTATTTTTACAGCTGTTTTCTAGAGAAAGAATAAGTTTCTCTTCATTAAAGACTAATGAGTGACATTACATTTAAGGATTCACATTAGATATGGTTCTTTGAATTTAATGATAGGGCAATGAGGCCTTTAATTAAATACTCAAAATTCTCCATAGGGAGAAACAAAATAAATTTATCTACAATTTAAAAATGTTATCCATCTGTTATATAATCAGATTTTTTTTAAATTTTTGATATGTAGCCATATTACCAATGTAGTTCTGAAAGCTAAGTTCTTGATAACATGAAATTATTGGCACAAAAAATAAGAAAAATAGTAATTTGAATTTTATTTGCTATGTTTTGTATCTATACACTTTATATTTACTATGCAGTAATAAAGGATTCCCCAACATCTATTGGTTTTTCTTTAATTTACTGTTATAGCTAGTTAAAATATCCCACAATAGTAGCGAATCTTAGAGCAATAGCAGAAATAAAAATGATCACAAGATTAAAATTTGTTATATAGAAATTGGATTATAACCTGTTCCTTAAAAAAGACCTTCGTAAATTAGTTTTTCCTTACTTTTTATAATCAAATATTCATTTACCCTGTGCTAAACTTGATTATGTATTTATTAAAATATGGAATATAATTAAAGTTATTAAAATTAAAACACTTAAATAGAAACCAAAAAATGCTAGTAGATTTTCAGGAGAAGGTTATGTGTAAGTAAAATTCTTCCACAGGAAATGCTGTTTTAGAAGGATTTAAGTTCTTTGTAAAAATCCAGCAATGAAGAATAGAATAACTAGCAGTACAAACAGTCAATACAAACCTGAGGTATTTACACAGAATTTCACTTTGTTCTTAGTTCATGATATTGTAACCTTTATGTAAGGGTCATCGTTGCACAAATATTAAAGAACAATGCACAATGTCCTTTTAAAAATGATAAAAAGTAAAATGCTTTGTAGATGTGAAAGGAAAATGTAACTCTCCCACAATCCATTTTGATGGAATTATGATAAAACCCTCCGTTAGGCAAAGGCTTCTAAAACCTAGTGATGCGGGATTAGATAAAAGTAGATGAGACTCAGAGAGAATGCTACATAGCTCAGGTGTGGATACTAATTATTAGTGCATGATTTTTCTAGTTTTCATGGCCTAATCTTGAAGAGTTTTGATGTGTAATACAGAAGTATACGAAAGTAATATGATTAAGTTACTATGAGGTATAAAATAAAACCTTAAAGATAATTCACTTAAGAATAAGGTAGATAGCTTGCTTAATATTAACTGTAATCCCTTTAATACCACCTTTATGTTACATCAGTCACAAGTCTATTGCATAGAATTTTGACCCAATAAAATATGAATGCAAAATATTTAGCTTGAGTACATTATAGTAAAAGGTGGATCACCATGGAGTATGCTGCAGGAAACAATAGATTAACTTTTGATTTTTCTTTTATATGCCGTTTGATTAAAACATTTTACACACACATATACATCATATATATATATATATATCTTTTATCTTGGAAACTTCACTACTGTATTGAATTAGAGTCCTGGCATATTAGTAGTTTATGAACATCATGATTTTTCAATTTATTTATTTCAACAACTAATCTACATAGGGCTGCTCTTATAAACTATTTAGTAGCCAGTAAATCTAAACAATAATTTCATTAAGAAACTTAAATATCCTAAATGCTTGAATTTTTTACAAATTAAACAAGTAGGCATCAGCACCTCTGCTGGGTCCTGTCTCCAACTCCAGTGGAATTCAATTACTCTGGAGCAGTCCACTGCTCTGGAGCAGATGAGTGTCCTACCTTTCAGCTGGACTGCTACCACCCCTTGGATTCTGTTTACCCAAGACAAACTCCATTGCTCAACCTCTCCTACTTCATTGTCCTCCCTGTAGCCAGTCTTTCCCCACAACTCTAGCAGACTCCATAGGCACAAATACAGTATACACCAGTCTGAAGAAAAGGGAAGTAACCAGTCTCCCAGCTGAGCTGCCCCAATCTTCCCAATCTTCAGACTCCTATCCCATGCCTCCCCTCTCAACTCTGCACTCTGCCCCAACTCCAGTGGGTCCACAACTCTGAGCAGTTCTCACTAGTAGACAACCTGATGAGTGATCCACCTGTTAGCTGGACTGTCCTCCCACCCTCTAAATTCTGTTCCCCAAAGACCCACTCTGCAGCGCAATGTCCAATCCGTTCTACCTTCTCTTCCTCTCCAAGGTCAGTCCTTCCCCATGACTTCATCAGAATCCACAAGCCCAGGAACCACCTACAGTCAGAGGAACAGCACCCCGTCCCCTGGGCTCAATATTCTGGTCTACAACTTTGGAAGAAAACTTCAGCTTTACTGAATGCCAGACCCAAAGCCCCCAGAATCCCAGAGGGGACACCCTATTGGGCATAAAGACATGCTACTCACAAGAACCCTTGGCCTCTTAGGCTTAAATAGAGGAAATAAGATCAAAACAATGAAACAAACAGAACACCCATCCCACAAAAACAAATGCAAGAATCTCAACACATAGACCTATATTCATTGCAAATTCAGATACCTAAACACCAGTGTAAGAACAAAGTCAACAACAGAAAGGACAATATGATACCTCCAGAACCCACTGATGGAGAAAACAAGACCGTCTCTATCCACATTCCAGCCCTACAGATGGTACTAGAGGGAAAACATCAAGTCAAGAAAGTTAGCTACAACTGCAAATACCCAGGCAATAAATAATCTCACACCAGTAAAACCCAAAGACAGGAAACACACAAACACTTATGCACATACATATGCACACTACCACTAACCACCAGAATAAAATATAAACAGCAAGAGTTAGCAATCAGTGGATATTCCCATCTGTCAACATCAATGCCCCCAATTTCAAAAAGATGCAGGCTAACAGAATGCCATGTCAGCATCAAAGAATAATATTACTTCAGAGTAATGTCTTTTCATCTTACAGGTAGTGATAGGAGAAAGAATGATATTTCTTCATCATAGGCAGTAGATAGAATAGAAGTTAAATGTTAGAACTAAGAGTGGAAACAGGTCTGAACTACTTGGTACAGTTGAGCATGCTAGCTTCTCTTTAGCCTCCACAGATACCTCCTGGCCAGGAGAAGTAGAGGCAGCTCTCTAGTGTTGCTCACAGGCATGGCAATGAGATGGGTAATGGTATAGGGAACTGTTTAATTGGGCTTTTCTAATGCCAAAGAAGAGGAGGCATGTTTTATTATTACTGCTTGGAAGTAGGAGTCTAGGATTCCCATCCAGGCCTCTACTAATAACTTGCGATTTGAATATCACTGGACATCTTTAATTCAATATGTAAATGGAATTCCTGTCTTTTCATATAGACTTCTGGTAACATCCTAGTAATGATAATAGATTTTACATTTTTTAAGATGTAGTTTATTTGACCAGATAGTAGAATAATGGTCTGCCCTTTTACTAAGAACACACGGCTTCTAATGTCCCAGACTTCTACATGAATGAAAATTTCAACTTCTGCACTCATGCAGTCTGCATGACCATCTACTGCCTGGTGCCTGTTCTGACCTAGTTCTTAGAATGTCCTAGTGGAGTTGTTCTTTATCATACAAATGAGGGATTTTATCTATTGACTCTTGCTCATACTTGTTTTCTATTTTAAAAGAATTTTTGATTTCTACTAGGCATTTTAATAACTTTGTAGTGGTATATAATATCAACTGGGCTTAATTTAGATGTTGGATTCAAACCAGTTAATTTCCCATAAGCCATACAGCAACACTGTGAATCTTATGCTGTTCAGTAGCTTTGCCCAACTATCTAGATACTACCATTTTTACTATTACAAGTCACTTCAGAAAATTCTTCCCCCCAATTTCTCTGTTTCAACCATTCTTGCCCTCTTTAAGTTACTCAAATCTTGGAATATATAAAAATTTTTTCCCTTTTCTGTCCTCTGTGTCTGAAACATCCTTCTTAATATCCATTTCATTATTCACTTTCATCTTTTAAATATCAGTTTAAAAGCTGCTTCCCTAAAAATGCCTTCAGTGACTTGATATTATTGTTTATATTTCTTTATTTTGATTATTATATTTCTTTCCACAGTTACAGTTTCATTAATAAAAGCTGAAATAATTGTGATCAGAAGACAAATCACACAACTTGGATCCATGACTTTTTCTAAGAATAGAGAACACTGCTGCATTTCTGGTGGGAATGCAAGCTGGTACAGCCCCTTTGGTTATCAGTGTGGTGATTTCTCAGAAAATTAGGAAACAACCTTCCTCAAAAACCAGTAATACCACTTTTGGGTATATATCCAAATAATGCTCAATCGTGCCACAAGGACATATGCTCATCTATGTTCATAGGAGAATTTTTTGTCATAGCCAGAACCTGGAAACAACCTACATGCCCTTTGACCGAAGAACAGATAAGGAAAATTTGGTACATTTACACAATGGAGAAATTATGTAGGAGGGTCATCTGTCTACGTGTTACTTTCATTGGTTAGTAAAGAAACTGCCTTGGCCTTTTGATAGGTGAGCACTTAGGTGGGTGGAGTAGACAGAACAGGATGCTGGGAGAAAGAAAGCCGAGTCAGGCAGACACATGAAGCTCTGGCCCAAGA
>LOEQ01003930.1:114256-132875 GCA_001685075.1 Bramus lutescens
GCTAGCTGTGCGGGAGCTGGGCTGGACGAAAAGCAGGGCCCGCGCTCCCCTCATTACTACATGCATGCATACAAAATACATGATAATAGAATGACTTTAAAATATACAGTTAGAAAGGTGAATGAGAATTAGATTAGATTTGCACAAGGACATAAGAAAACTAGGCTGTGAAAGGTGAAGTGATTTGCTATCCATAACAAAATTCTTAAACTTTCTGCAACTCTGCCTTTTAACACACTTCTTAAAATTTTTAAGTAAAATTAATTCTTAATTCTTATTTGAAGCATGGGGAGCATGTAAAAATATTAACTGAGAAAGCACACAGACTCCTGTACTTATTTAGAAACAACCCCAAGGAAAACAAAACAAATGAAAAACAGAAACCACTATTTTGTATTACAGTTCATATACACCATTTTTGAAGGATCTATTTTTAATAAATTATATTTATTTCATAATTATGTGCATGCAGGTATGAATATGTCAATGTGGATGCCCACAGTGTCCAGAAGAGAGTGTCAGATCTTCTGAAACTAGAATTACATTCAGTGAGGACCACCTCTAGAGAATCAAACCCAGATCCTCTGCAAGAATAGTAAGCTCTCTTTACAGCTGAACCATATCTCTAGCAATGGCTCCTAGTATAATCCTTGTTTAAAAGATTCCAAAATGATATGAAGAGTGGTAAATACCTCTGAGAAAGAAAAAGAAGGCATAAGATACTCCTAATAGAGTAAGAACATCCCAATGCACTAGACTAAAGCCTTCTATTTTCAGTGAATGGAAGAGTCTGAACTCAGTGTTTTAGGCATTTACTTGTTCTGATCTTTCTCATGACCTTCTGAGAAAGACTCCACACCAGTAGACACACAGTACATCCTAATTGAAAACAAACACTTCTACACTTAGCAAAGTTTAATCTTTCAGGTACAGGCATCCAAGAGTGATGCATTTTTTATGAGTACTATGCATTTTTCCCACAGCTGAACAGCCATTAAATGACAGCTGAAGAGACACGCTATAGAGAAAAGAATAGAAATAACTTTGTTTGTACTGATCGTTTGACTTTCTACATTCTTCTGGCTATTTAGGAATTTTTAACACTACCATATTAGACAAACATACAAATAAAGTTAGATTGTTCAGTGAAAGTATTTTGAAAATTTAGAGTACAGATGTCATTATATTTATATTAAAGAAGAGTACAGCCTGCATCTGAGGCTTCAAGTAAAGTTCACATGGATGAGAAACAAAGGAGGAGAAGAGAGCATCTGCTTCAGTCCAGCTGTTTCTCAAACGTAGACACATCCCCAAACTGATACCTCCACAGGCCGTCTGTACCCATCATATCTCTATATACTCCTCTCCTTATGTCTATTTCTGCTTTTTTTCCAATTTTCCTTCCTTGTCCCCTTTACTGTACCCCATATCCTTCCCAGTTTCCTCTTCTTGAGTCCTATTAAATCTTTTCGGAAATAATAAAAACAACAACCAAATATTTCATGCAATGGTTAGAAGGAACATCTGGTAAATATTTTTGAAATGATGGCACTGACTGAGGAGTTGGCTGATGCTAAAGTATGTCTTCTTTTATCAAGTAAAACTCAAATTCTGAAGCATAATTAAATATATATTAAAATATATAGATATTGTCAATAAATGAAAAAACCTAACTCAAAAAAAAATTTTTCCTCCACTTAAAATGCCAACAATGACTCCCCATATCATTCAACATACAAGTACCTAAGAGTATTTCAGTTTAGCATAATAGGTATGAACTTAACCATTAAAATATGCAGGTTATTAAAATTCTTCACTAAACAAAACCATAAAAAGTTATACACTGAAGTGTGTGATAATACATAGAGGTGAGAAGTTTTCCAGCTTTTGCTAGTCAAATCAGAGACTATATTTTACAAGTTTTACAGATGATAGATAGATGATAGACAGATAGGTAGATACATGATAGATAGCATAAAGAGAACATACATACATTCTACTTAGACATTTCTCCCTTAGGAAAAAGTAATACAAAATATAAAGCAGACACAAAGCTATCCATTGTGTCTTTTTGATGAAATCAGTGAGTCTTAGCTTTCTGCCATCAAAGCATTCCCAGAAAAGTCTTAGAACAAATGATTCCAGTGGCCTTCTCCGCTGCGGGGTAGTATAACCGTGTAGTGTTAGAAAGGCATTTATATATTGATGTAGGGCATCTGTCCCATCAACATTGAACACCAGTTCCATTAGATATTTATACCTATTCCTGCAAGAATTAAATATACCTGAGCAGAATTTCTAGATAATACATTTATATTGAATTATTTCCTGTGAAAGGCGCTATCAACATTTCAGTGCTAATTTGCTTGTCAAAAGTGTATGAATATCTCCTTCCTGTGACTCTCTACATATCATGTAGGGCTTCTGACTGGAGAGGTCTGTGAAATGTTAGTTAAACACCTGGAGACTTGGGGATCACATCTGGACAACTGTCTCTATGTAAAGCTGCAAAAGGAAACCAGCAAAGTTGATGATAGCGCACGGGAAGTAAGTCACCAAATCAAGAGTGGCTCAGTAAAGGAGCCAGAAATACCATAAGGGCTGTCCTTTTTATCTCTTGTTCTTACATTTTAGAAATTTCTTGAGCTATTGTAGTCGATATTATTTAATTTGAAGGCCCAAACTTCCAATTTGTAATTATCTCATTTCTGAAAATGATTATTTGTGAAACAGTTAAACAATGCTATAAAAGCATCCAGTGATGTTTCAGCTGAAATATGGTCATTTTAACATGGTCAAATATTATAAAATATAATTTGGTCTAAAGCTAAACCAAACCCAAGGGGAAAAAACACACTCTAAGAAAAAGGGAAGCAGGACAGAAAATACTTGGGTCAGAGAATATGAAAACACTCCATAAAAGAGATGGTTTTGAAACGAAATAGTATGTCGTTAGAGTATCTTAATTTTGATCACAGACGTGGTTCATAGCATTTCTCCTTTGATTGACAATGCAATTGTGACATTGTTATAAAAAGACTTGTATTTCCTGTTAATAAATATGCTTGCAATGTTGAGAAGAGCTCGTAAATATTTTATCCTATTTTTAAAGTTGAATTGCATGAGAAATTGACATTCTGTGTCCCTTTTGTTTATTGCATGCCCTTGAGAGTTTCCTAGGGCATTTTACCTAAGTTTTAAGAGATTTCCTGTAAGTGTTAGCAGCAACCTCCACGTTTTAAGTGTTAATTCGTGGTACTTACACTTGCTTTAGTGGCTTGGTGACTGAAAAATAATTCAAGAAATTAGAATCATTTTTTATGGATTAGAAAAGAGAGACAGTAATCATTTTAGAAGCTGGTACATTTATGAAATGACAGAGTTTGGGAAAAGATCCACAACCCTGAAAGCTACTTTAATCCATCTTTCACATATACTGACTTTTAAGCAAAGCATTTTTTCTTTTACTAAATCAATCAAGTGAAGTAAATTAATGGTGTATAAGTTTGGGAAATTGATATGGTTTAAAATTAAATTAAAAACTACAAAAAGTACCTGATAGGGGAAAGGTGATTAGATGTTTTTCTCTTTCAATTTCTTCATATTTTGTGCATGTGTGCATGCACGTTCACAAGTCTGTATACTTGTTTGTATGTGTGCATGTGTGTGGATGAGACTGATAGCAGATATCTTCTTAGGTTGCCCTCCATGTCATATACTGAGGCAGAATCTCTCACTTGAAGCCAGAGCTCATTGATTTCGGTAGCCAGGTTAGCCACCATGCTGTGAGGATCCTGTCTCCATTCCCTGTGAACTGCCCAATTTCCCCTGCATTCACGTGGGTGCTCGAGATGCAAATAATGGTATTCCCTTTTGTGCAGCAAGAAATTGACCCTCTGAGATATCTCTACAACATGAGAAAGTACTTTGTCAAGGTATATTACATGTAAGTGTGGAAATGTCATAGTGGAACCCATGGCCTTGCAAATTAGCATATACCAATGCAGAGAGAAGAGGAACAAACACTTTGGGTTTATTTTTATTGGTATGCTTTGTCCTAATGCAAATCTTCAAATTCAGAAGGATTTGATCTTAATTTCCAACTAGTCTTTGAGTGAACAAGTGAATCAATTAATGTCCCTTTGTAAATATGACTCGTAACACTTTACAACTTTAATTTTTAAAAATTAACTTTGAATATTGAATCTAACTGGGTATTCTGGACAGTTAGTCCTTAACTCCTTACAAACAGCATTAAACCAGTTTTTGAGGGTCAATTTAAGACAGCCACGATGTGTGCATAGTGCTGGAGTGAGCTTTCAGGTGTTTAAATAGATGTTTCCCTTTCCCTCTGTCCACTAAGCTGAATATAAAGCGCCAGAAAAAACTGGGCATGCTGCTGTTGGTGCGGTTTTCCAGGACATGTAGGACACACAGTTCTGGCTTTAACACCCAGATTTTTCTCTAGTTCACTTAGGACATAACATTGCTCGATTCTATAAAGGGCCATACTCATCTTTAAAATTTAGCCAAAAATGTCTGTTTTTACTTGCCTTTATGCCACGGAAGACAGAAAATACATGACGTGCTCCACCTCCAGATAGTTATTTAATTTATTAAATGCTTGGTAATATGCAGTGGAAGTTTGTGGAAACTTAATTTCCATAGTGAAATATTCTTAACTGAGAACTAAACAATTTTCTTTTGGTCCTTACTATCTCACATAAATGTTTAAAAATTCATCTATTTTTAGGTCACAAAGAAATGACCTTTGACCATAGCAATCATTGTTAATGAAAAACATATCACCCTGCCTGTCCATACCTATGATACTGCATATACTACGTGGGTGTGATTTATCCCTTGCTAGCTGCTGCATCAGCTACAGCTTCCTAGAGCTTGTAAAAAAAGCAAAATTGGGGTCCACTCAGGGTCCTCTAAATTTTTGGGTTTTGAGCTTATAACAAGCTCTCCAGGTGATTGTCATTCACATGAGAAGTAAGAAAACTGGGAATTTTAATGAAGGCAATTAGCATGAATTGGGAAAACACACGGGGGGTGCACTTCTCTGTGGGATGCCACATCTTTCTCTTATTTTCCTTTGAAGATTGAGACCAGCTTGCAATGTTTAACATATTTCCACCACTCATTTCTTCAGTCAGTGAATACACATGTGAATCCCTACCTTCACACTTGATGTAGAAGCAGCAGGCCTAGGGCCTGGATATGCACGAAACAAAAAATCGTTTTATGCTCTGAATATAAAGTTTTTTTTTCCCCTTTGGTAAGGATTTCCATCTCAAACACCTTAGGATATATATAAAATAAGAATATATCTGTAATATACAAGAACCAGATGAAGATCATGGCATCACTTATTAATTTTATTTTTATGGAAAAATTAAACCAGTATGGTCATTAGCCATATCTAGTCTAATCAAATAAGTTCATCAAAATTAAATTTTACTGGATGATAAATTTTATTTGATAACTAGTTATGATTGGGTAAATATTTAGTAAAAACAATAATAAGGACCAACATTGTTGCTATGTTTGGGTTTAAAAACAAAACAATATTGGCATCTAGTATGTTGATCAAATACTTTTAAATATTAAAACAAAGACTATTTGAGATTAATCCTTGCCTTGAATGATAGTCCATTCTTGTGACATGGTATATAAGAATCTTTCTTGTTTGTTTTTGTTGTTATTGCTTAGTTTGTTTATTTTATTTTAAGTTTTGGTTATTTTTGTCCTTTTCTACCTTGGATTATAATGTCTTGGAAGCTTTCCCATGAGGGAAAATGGGCTTAGATAACCAAAAACTGGAAGAGAACAAATAAATTATTGTAAATTTATTACTAGAAACACACAGGATTTTTTATAACCTAAATAAAGAATGCATACTTATATACAAGTTTTGAATATAAATTAAACCTATAAAGTAAACATTGACCAACAGTTTTATTATGCATACCTTGATATAGTGGATGATATTACAAGACTATAAATTTACACGGTATAAAATGAAGTATCTTCATTCAAACATTTGTGGAAGAAAGATAATAGTACATCAACATCTTTTAAAAAACTGGATATGAAAAATTATTTTCTGAACTATGAGGCATTTTATGTCCTTATAAATACTAGATAGACAGTTTATTAAAAGTACATCTTATTAATTACACTGTTATATTACTCTTTGTAGGATTCACTTATAAGTCATAAAACATTAACAGTAATATATTTACTATTTAGTATATAACGAAGAAACATGAGTATCAGTAAACAGAGACATTGATGAACTCATTGTGCCTTTCACAGTATGATAATCCTGAAGCAAATGCTATACTTTCAAAGGACACTAAGTGTCATGTGAAATTCTTCACAGAATACTGAGATTCCTCAGAGTCCTGGCAATATGCTAATTTGGGTTAGAGAATAACAAACTTAGTTATATTTAGTAGGCTATAAGGACTTTCTAGTTCTATCATATAAAGTCCAAATGAATGAAATAATAAATCATTCCACTAAACAACTAGAGAAAGGACCTCTCCCTCGTTCTTCATCCCCTTTCTGCCTCTTCCTCCTCCTATTTCTCCTCCTCTTCTTTCTTCTTTTCCTCTTCTTCCACTTCTGCTTCCTTCTCTTTATCTTCCTCCTCCTGTTTTCCTTCTGTCCTCCTTACTCATGGGCTAATTTTTCACCCAATGTTTCAATTAGTTCTTGGAAGTCTCAAGATAATCTCTAGTGAAATATTTCGAGAATCTTGCAGAAGAAAGAAAAGAAAAATTGCATCAGTCAGGATGGTCATGAGGGGGAAACCCACAGACACAGCTGACCCTGAGCTCGCCAGAGCTCATGGACACTGGACAAACAGTCAGGGAGAATGCATGGGACTGACCTACACCTTCTGCAAATGTGTGACAATCATGTAGCTTGGTCTTTTAGTAAGGCTTCTGACATTGATAGTAGGACCTCTCCCTGGTGCTTGGCTGGCTTTTGGCAACCTGTTTCCCATGATGGATTACCTGACTCAGCCTTGGTGTAAAGGGAGGAGCTTGGTCCTGCCTCAAGTTGATGTGCTATGCTTTGTGCAAGCCCATGGGATGCCTGATTCTTTCTGAGTGGAGATTGGGGAGGATGGGATGAAGAGGCAAGTAGATGGTAAAGTCTAGGAGATGAGAGAAGAGGAGGAGGGGAAACTGGTTGCTCAGTAGAATAAATGAAAGGATGTTATTTAAATAGAAAAGAAGTATTTTGTGTATGAATAATAATTGTGCTTCTCAGTAGAAATCCAGGAGTGAGATTGTCAGAAAGAACACAATTATTCCACATGGAAGTATTAAGTAAGTTATTCTAGAATGTTTTACTAATTTGTACTTCCTGTAGCATTACACTTCTTACTTGATGAACATCTTTGTCCACACTTTGTATTGCTCACCTTCTTTACCTATAAAACACAGTGTATAAAAGGTGAAAGGCTGCTTGACACTACATTTAAATCAGTAAGAGTTGGTTAAACATATACTCATCATTTATTTTTATGTAACACCGTGTCTGCTGGCAGCTTTTGTCTGTTTATCTGCTCAATGTATTTTTCTTAACTTGTTGAAAATACATATTAATATATTTTGTACACAAGTTCTTTATTGTTTTGGTATATGTATTTCTCAATTATATCACCTTTTGATAAAGTATTTTATAGAAGCAGTTTTACTTCTATAAAACTGACTGAGTCTCTTAAAAAACTCGGATTGTAGGTATATACAACCACACCAACTCTATTGTCTTTTTTTTGGTGACTGTATAAATGCATTTTATATGGACAATGCATAGATCTTTTGGCTGAAGTGAGAATTCATTTATCCACCTCACACTTCTTTTTCCTTTAGTACCTCATTTATCAATGCTCTATACTACTCATTGTCATTTTATCACTTCCAAATAAATATTGGTCTGTTGCTGGAGCTTTTGTTTTGGTAAGCTGATCCATTTCCAATCCCTTGTATTCCTGCCACACATATTAAATACTTATGACTTCATAAGAAATATTAATTGTTCGGGAAAGTCTTTTTTATTTTTACTTAATTAAATTTATTCATTTAATTTACATCCTCACTGAAGTTTCAGCTCTTTCTTCTCCTCACACTCCCTCCTCCCCACACTCCTTTTGTTCCCGCCAATCCACTCATTCTCTGTTTCTGTTGAGAAAGGGGCAGGCCTCCCTTGTGGGGCTATGAAACATGACATATCAAACTGAGGTAGGACTAAGCTCCTCCCCTTGTATTAAGGCTGGGCAAGGCAACCCAGTTCTAGGAGTGGGTTCCTGGAAGCCAGCCAGACCATTAGGAAAAGGACCTGCTCCCCCTCACTAGGAGTCCCGCCAGGAGATAAAGAGATACAAGTGTCACACATATGGAGAATACTTAGGTTGCTCCAATGCTTGCTCCCTAGCTGTTCATCAAAACTCTGTAAGCTCTTATGAGTCCATGTTAGTTATTTCTGTAGAATTCTTTGTGATGACCTTGAGCACTCTGGCTCTCACAATTCTTTTTCCCTCTCTTCAAAAGGATTCCCAAAGCTCTACAGAATCAATGTAGTCCCCATAAAAATTCCAACACAATTCTTTATAGACCTTGAAAGAACAATACTCAACTTCATATAGGAAAACAAACAAACAAAATCAGGATAGCTAAAATAAACTTGTAAAATAAAGGAAATGCTAGAGGTATCACCATCCCTGTTTTCAAGCTCTACTGAAGAGCTATAGTAATAAAAACAGCATAGTATTGGCATAAAAAAGACAAATAGATAAATGGAATTGAAGAACCTGACATAAATCCACACACCTAAAGTCACCTGATTTTTGACAAAGAAGCCAAAAATTTATAATGCAAAAAGAAAGCATATTCAATAAATGCTGCTAGTATAACTGGATGTAGGCATGCAGAAGAATGCAAATACATCCATATCTATCACCCTACACAAATTCAAGTTCAAGTGGATCAAAAACCAAACCATGAATTCAGTTACACTGAACCTGATGGAAGAATAAGTGGGAAGGAGCCCTGAACACATTGACACAGGAGACAACATCCTGGATAGAATAACATTAACATAGACACTGAGATCAACAATTAATAAATGGGGCTTCCTGAAAGTGAAATTTTCTGTAACGCAAATGGCACTGTTAATAAGACAACATGACAGCATATGGAAAGGGAAAGATTTACACCAACCCCATATATATCAGAGGTCTGATCTCCAAAATATATAAGAATCTCATGAAACTAGACATAAAAAAATAATTCAGTTAAAAAATAGGGTACAGATCTAAAGAGAGAATTCTCAACAGAAGAATCTCAAATGGTCAAGAGACACTTAAAGAACTGTTTAACACCCTTCGTTATCAAGGAAATGCAAATTAAAATACCGTGAGAATCGATCTTATACCAATCAGAATGTCCAAGATCAAAAACACTAATGACAGCTTATGATGGAGAGGATGGATAGCAAGGAGAACACTCTTGCAATGCTGGTGGGAGTTCAAACAGTTACAGTCAATGTGGAAATCAATATGGGGGTTTCTCAGAAATTGGGGAATCAATCTACTTCAAGATCCACCTATATCACTCTTGAGCATATACACAAAGGATACAAAATCATTTTGCAAGGACATTTGCTCAGCTATATTTATGACTTGTTTAGCAATAATAGCCAGAACCTGGAAACAATCTAGATGCCCCTCAACCAAAGAATGAATAAAGAAATGTCATAGAGTTACACAATGGAGTTTTATTCAGCTGTTCAGCACAATGTCATCATGAAATTTTAAGGCAAATGGATGGAACTAGAAAAAAAATTATCCTGAGTGAGATTACGAAGACATAGTAAAAGAAACATGACAGGTATTCACTTATAAGTGAATATTAGATGTAAAACAAAGGCCAACTATGCTGCAGCCTATAACCCCAGAGAGGCTAGGTAACAAGGAAACAAGGATATATATTGGGAGTCTGAGGGGATAGGAACATGAAGGATTGTGTTGGGTGATAGACAAAATAGGAGAGTAATGAAAGAGACCTCGTGATGGGGAGTATTTTGGGGTCAGGCAGAAACTTGGCATGAAGGGAACCCATGACTGCATAATGACCTCATCTATGACTCATAGGAATAATTGGTAGGTAAGCTGAACTGACTGTCACTTCTAATCAAATTGGTACCTACTCCAATTGTCATCAGAGAACCTTCATCTAGTGACTTCATCTAGTGACTTCCACAGCCATGTCTGAGCAATAATTTGCCTCATGTGTTTGCATTCAAATTGGCTTTTTTAACTCTGGCTTTTTTATTTATTCATACAAATTTATAAACCTTTTTAAATAAAAACCCAGATTGATTTTGAATGACATTCTCTTGATGTATGATTTTGTTTAATGATAGGTTTCTTTTAGTATTATTTAAAAGGTTATGTTTCAACATCCATCTGGGGCCATTTAAGATTTGAAAAACATTTTTTTTAATTGTACAGAATTTTATTGCTAGGCATAGACTGAGTATACCAAGTAGTTTTTGATATGTATGATTAATTTTAACAGACCTTATAAAATTTGTTATGGCAATATAGACCTGCTGTGTGCCTGAAAATAGGGCAATGTGCATAGCTCTTAGAGGAAACAAACATTCCTCTGCCATGTTTGATTGGAATGAGTCACCAGGCAGGACTGCAGAACTGGTCCTAGCCATGCCTGGGTAGCATAAAAAAAGTGCTTCTGGTCAAAAAAAAAAATTACAGATAAGCACACAATGAAGACAGATCCAGATGGAAAAGACCCCCAAATGGGTCACAGTGTTGGATAAATGCATGTAGACTTGAGAGAAAGAGGCAAAGAGTAATACAGTTAATAATTAAAAGGAAAAAGATAATAATATATATATTAAACATATAAAAGAGTAATAGAGTAAGAAAAATAAACCATATAATGATAGAATATATACAGAGAGTATGAATTGTGTATATTATTGTGTTTTCTCTGAATTTTTTGACTGTGAATGAGCTAAGAACAGAGGGAAATTTCATTGTATGCACTGCTAAACTAAACCACCATATATATTTTGGAAGGGTTTTGACTTCAAAATTTTGGTCTAAGAATATGTTGCTTTGAAAGGGAGGTTTTCTTTTTCTTTCCAAAGAGAATGAGAACCTATGAATTCTTTCCAGTCTAATGTGATTTGAAGGATTGAGACCCCCAAAAGGTCTCTGTGAACTCTCCAAAATAAAATACTTTGCCCAACAAAAAGCAGGAAGCAGTTTGGAGAGAACTCTACCAAAATTCCCAAATGTTGTTATAAATGTTTGTTTTCATTTAAAAGGGGATATTCTATAAAAATGGATACTTTTCTTTGGTATGAATCTTGATCTATTGATACAAATTTAAGGTCAATTTTGTTAGACTGTGTATATGTATTTCTGCTCTTGATTAAGGTATTGTGTTTGTGAAGCTCATTTTAAAATGTAATGTAAAAATTAAGAAATACAGGTTAATAGATAGTCATCTATAACAGTCAAGGTTGTAGTCATGTTAGTTAGGTTTTCTAGATATACAAATATATATTTCAGTTAGATAGGTATACGTCAAATCTTTCAAAGACTAACAGAATATTACAATTAAATATTTTATTAATTTAGGAGTTTTTATATTGATGAGACACATCTGCTCCTGGCAGTACCAATTACTTCAAAAGAAAGATGGAAATCAAAAAGACTCCTTATAAAATTTGTTATCCATTTTTGCAAGAAACTGCTCTTGCCTGGACTGCTTGATGTTATCCTGTATGAAATGGCCATGCATGATCCACAGAAAAATGACTGCTGAAATTGTCTAAAGGTGAGATGGTTCTTCAGGTTTCCTGCTTCATGAAAGAACTGCTAGACATTTTGCAGTACACAAAACAAACAACTGATAAACTTTGCCAGTACAAGGCATATGAGATCTTCGAATTTCCTGCTTCATGAAAAAGTCTGCTGAATAATAGTGGGCCTATAAGCTGAAGATTAGATGCCCCAGTATTACAGAAGAAGTTTGGGTGACTAGCCAGGTGGCAAAATGTTTCTGTCAATTCCAGAGTTTTGGAAGTTGCTTACAATGRGCTTCCTGTTTACTTAGGTATCCTTCTGGAATGTTTGTTGGAGTTGAAGAATATATAGTTATAATTACAGTTTTCTTTACTTATAATAAAAGATAAAATAGATAAAAATATTGTAACTATATTTCTTGCTTGAAAACTGTTTTGTTGTATGTAATTTTACTATGTTAAAGTTAAAACCTTCTTTCTTATTTAGATAGAAAGGGGGAGATGATGTGGGAAATCCTTTTGTATCTGTGTTGCTTCTATTGGTTAATGAATAAAGAAACTATTGGGCCTATGATAAGGCAGAATAGAGCAAGGCAGAAAACTAAACTGAATGCTCTGAGAAAGAAGGCAGAGTCAGAGAGAAACCATGTAGCCATGGAAGGAGACAAACTCCTCTGCCAAAAAGTTTGGTGGTAGGCTAAAACCTTGTGGTGATTTACAGATTAATGGAGATGGGTTAGTTTAGGTTATAAATGCTAGCTAGAAATATGCTAAAGCTATTAGCCAACAGTATTGCAAATATAGTTTCTGTGTAATTATTTCAGGTCTGAGAAGCCAGGATTAAATGAGCAGCCTCGGCCAACAACCTCCTATCCTCCATGACTTCAGAGGAACTCTGAAGCACAGTCTCTGGCTGCACAGAGAGTATCAAGAGGTGAGTGATCACACACTCAGCAAGACACCCCACTCTCTAGGAGCTTGGTACTGGGGCAAAACCCTGAACCCTACCTACAACTGCCACAGCCTCTCTAGCCAGCCAGTAGGGAAGTTTTCTCCAGGTAGGCTGCCCCAAAACACCACTCCATTGATTGGATCCTGTAAGCTACAAGGGCCACTCCTCCCCTAAACCCTCCCTATCCCCCCAAGACCACAGAGGAACTTTAAAGCACATGGTTTAACTTCAGAGAGTGCACCAACAGAGTGGCCCAAGAGAGCCAACTAAGAGAGTGGACCAACAGAGTAGGGAAAAAAAAAAAAACCTCAGTGTCTCCCTGAGACACAGACAGCAACAGTACAGAGCAGACCAGAAACAGCTCCCAAAGACAATGATAGCAACTGCAAGGATTGGACAAAGAGGCAAAGACATTTCTGGCACCAATTAGAGGAAGAGATGGGTAGGCACCTGTAGAAAAATTAATTTAACAATCTAAAAAGCAACACGGTAACACAAGAAACAAGTGGTCAAACAACATGAAGACTTGATCATCCTAACCCAGAAAAAGCAGAAGAAAATTATTTTAAATGAAACTTTATGAGGATGTCAGAGACTTTCAAAGTGGAAATGAAAAATTCCCTTAAAGAAATGGAGGGAAAAACAAACAAAACATTGGAAGTACTCAAAAAAATCTCTCAAAAATACCCAAGAAAATCAAGGAAAAACAATCAAACAGTTCATGTAACTCGAGACTATAAAACTGAAATTAACGCAATGAAGAAAACACAATTGAGGGGATTCTGCAAATGGAAAATCTGGGTAAATGAATGGGAATTACAGATGTAAGCATAACCAATAGAATACAAAAAATGTAAGAGAGATTGGCAGGTGTTTAAGATATTATAGATGAAATAGATTCATCACTCAAAGAAAAATTTGAATCCAACAAATTCTTAACACAGAACATCCATGAAATCTGGGACACCATGGAAAGATGAAACCTGGTGAGTTCTGTGGAACATTGCTACACAGCCTGCTCCAATACTGAGTGGACCTAAGAGGTGAGTCAGCAGTGGCCACAGGGCGACACAGCCAGACACCCGACTCTCTAGGACCTTCTGGGTGGGACAAAACACTTGGGCCCCTCCCCAACTTCCTTGACTTTTCTAGCTAGCCAGCTGACAGTTTTCCTGCTAACCCCGACCCACTCTGCCCCAAAGCACACCTGTTCCCTCTGAGCTTCATAGAACCCTGCAACACAGCTTGCAGCAATACTGAGGGGACCTAAGAGACAGCCACAGCAAGGATTGGACCAAGATGCCAAGACACTGCTGACCTCATTTGAAGGAAGAGATGAGTAGGCACCAATGCAAGAATTCTTCCAACATCCTGAAAAGCAACATGATAACACCAGAACCAGGCAAACACACAACAGGAAGAATTGATCATCCCAACTCAGAAGATGTAGAAGAAAATGACTTTAAATGTAACTATATGAAAATGATGGAGACCTTTAAAGAAGAAGTGAAAAACTCCCTTAAAGAAATGGAAGAGAAGGCAAACAAAAAGCTAGAAAAAATTAATAAATCCCTCAAAGAAACCCAAGAAAACCAAGAAAAAGAAATCAAACAGGTGAAGGAAACAGTTCAAGACATAAAGACTGAAATAGGGGTAATAAAGTAAACACAAACTGAAGGAATTCTGGAAATTGAAAATCTGGGTAAATAAACAGAAACTACAGAGACAAGTATAACCAACAGAATACAAGAGATAAAAGAAAGAATCTCAGGAAATGAAGATACTATAGAAGAAAGAGACTCATTGGTCAAATAAAACATTAAATCCAATAAAATTTTAACACAAAAAAATCATAAAATCTGGGACACCATGAAAAGAACAAACCTAAGAATAATAGGGGTAGAAAAAGGAGAACTCCAGCTCAAAGGCACAGAAAATATATTCAACAAAATCATAGAAGAAAACTTTCCCACCCTAAATAAGTATATCCCTATGAAGGTACAAGAAGCTTACAGAAGACCAAATAAACTGGATCAAAAAAATCCCCCACCATTTAATAATCAAAACACGAAACATGTAGAATAATTAAAGACTATTAAGAGCTGCAAAGGAATGTTTAAATAACATATAAAGGTAAACCTATTAGAATTACACCTGACTTCTCAATGGAAACCCATGAAAGCCAGAAGATCCTGGATAGCTGTGCTGCAGACACTAAGAGGCCATGGATGCAAGCCCAGACTACTATACCCAGCAAATCTTTCATTCACCATTGATGGAGAAAACAAGATATTTAATGACAAAAACAGATTTCAAAAATATGTATCCACAAACCCAGCCTTACAGAAAGCAACAGAAGGAAAACTTCAACCCAAGGAAGCTAACTACACCCATAATAACACAGACATCTGACAAGCCCCACCAACATAATCCAAAGAAGGGAAACACACAAACATTACTATCAAATAATAGCAAGAGTTAACAACCACTAGTCATTAATATCACTTAATAGCAATGGACTCAATTCACCTATAAAAAGACACAGGCTAAGAGAATGGATATGAAAACAGGATCTAGCACTCTGCTGTTTATAAGAAACACACCTCAACATCAAAGACAGACACTGTCTCAGAGTAGAGGGTTGGGTGAAGGTTTTCCCATGAAATGAGCCTGAGAAAAAAGCAGGTGTGGCTATCCTAATATCTAACAAAATTGATTTCAAACTAAAGTCAATCAGAAGAGATGCAGAAGGATACTTTATCCTCACAACAGGAACAATTCACTAATTGCACCCACAAACCAGGCAACAGATAATTTCATACCAGGAAACCCTAAAGAAGGGAAATACACAAACACTACCACCAAAAGAAAAACAATAACAGGAATTAAGAATCACTGTTCATTAATATCAAAATATGAATGGACTCATTTCACCCACAAAAAGATATAGGTTAAGAGAATGGATATGAAAGTAGGATCCATTTTTCTGATCTATAAATGAAGCACACTCAACTTCAAAAAACAGACATTACCTCAGAGTAAAAGATTAGGAAATGGTTTTCCAATCAAATCAATCTAAGAAAAAAGCTGGTGTAGCTATCCTATTATTAAACAAAATGTACTTCAAACTAAAATTTATCAGAAGAGATGAATAAGTATGCTTCATACTTACTACAGGAAAAATCTATCAAAACCTGAACATCTATGCCACAAATGCAACAGTATCCACATATGTAAAAGAAACATTACTAAAACTTAAATTGCAAGTCAAAGCCCACACACTAATAGTAAGAGAATTAAACTCCCACTTTTCCCAAAGGACATATCAACCATTCAGAAATTTAACAAAGAAATAAGAGAACTGACAAATGTCATGACTCAAATAAATTGTATAGACATATATAGAACATTTCACCCAAACCCAAAAGAATAAACCTTCTTCTCAGTATCTCGTGGAACCTTCTACAAAATTGACCATATACTCAGTAACAAAACAAACCTCAACAAATACAAGAAAAATTGGAATAACACCCTGTATCTTATTGGTTTAAAGTTAGAATTTACAAACAATACTAATCATGGAAAGCCTACAAACTCAGGGAAATTGAACAGTGCTCAATTGAATCACCCCTGGGTCAAGGAAGAAATAAAGAAAGAAATGAAAGACTTCCTAGAATTTAATGAAAATGAAGACAGAATGTACACAAACCAATGGGACACCATGAAAGCATTGTTAAGAGGAAAGTTCATAACAATAAGAGCCTATATAGAGAAAGTAGATAAATCTCACACTAGTGACTTAGCAGCACACCTAAAAGCTCTAAAACAAAAAGAAGCAGACTCACCCAAGAGGAGCAGATGACAGGATATAATAAAATTGGGGATTGAAATCAATAAAGTAGAAATGAAAAAACAATACAAAGAATCTATGAAATCAAGAGCTGGTTCTTTGAGAAAATCAACTAGTTAGAAAATCCCTTATCCAAACTAATCTAAAGGCAGAGAGAGAGAAAGAGGAGAGAGAGAGAGAGAGAGAGAGAGAGAGAGAGAGAGAACATCCAAATTATCAGAATCTGTAATGAAAAGGGGAACATAGCAACAGACACTGAGGAAATCCAAAGAATCATTAGGACATAGTAGAAAAACCCATAGTCCACAAAATTGGAAAATGTAAAAGAAATAACCAATTTTCTGGACAGTTACAATATACCAAAATGAAATGAAGACTAGGTGAACAATTTAAAAAGACTTATAACCTTCAAGAAAATACAAGTAGTCATCAAAAGTCTACTAACAACAACAACAACAACAACAACAACAACAACAACAACAAAAAGAAAGCCCAGGGCCAGATGGATTCAGTGCAGAATTCTACCAGAACTTCAGAGAAGAGCTAATACCTATACTCCTCAAAATATTCCAAATAATAGAAACAGAAGGAACATTGCCAAACTCTTTTTAAGAGGCTACAGTTACTCTGATACTGAAACCTCACAAAGACTCAACCAAAAAAGAGAATTAGAGACCAAACTCCCTCATGAACATAGATGCAAAAATATTCAATAAATTACTGGCAAAGAAAATTCAAGAACATGTAAAAAATATTATCCTCCACCATGATCACATCAAATTCACCTCAGAGATATAGGGATGGTTCAACATATGAAAATATATCAGTGTAACTCTTCATATAAATTGAAAGAAAAAAATGATCATCTCAGGAGATGTTGAAAAAACTTTCAACAAAATCCAACACCCTTTCATGATAACGGTCTTGGAAAGATCAGGGCTACAAGAATCATAAGTAAACATAAGAAGAGCAAGCCAACAGTTAGCATCAAACTAAATGGAAAGAAACTCGAAATGATTCCACTAAAATTAGGAAAAAGACAAGGATGTCCATTTCTCCATATCTATTAAACATAATTCTTGATGTTCTAGTCAGATCAAAAAGATGAAAAGGGAAATCAATGGATATAAATTGGAAAGGAAGATGTCAAACTCTCACTATTGGCAGATGAAATGATAGTATATATAAGTGACCAGAAAACTTTACCAGGGAACTTCTAAAGCTGACAAATTCCTTCAGTAATGTGGCAGGTTACAAGACCAACTCTAAAACAAACAACCAAAAAAACAGTAGCCCTCCAACCTCCAATAAACAAATGATAAAGAATCTGAGAAAGAAATCAGAAAAACATCACCCTTCCAAAAGCCACAAATAACATAAAATACCTTGGGATAGCACTAACCAAAGTAGTGAAAGACCTGTATGACAAGAACTTTAAATTTTTGAAGAATGAAATTGAAGAAGATAAAATAGAAAGATCTTCCATTGGATAGGTAGAAGCAACATAATGAAAATGTCAATCCTATCAAAACCAATATATAGATTCAATGCAATCCACATCAAAATCCCAACAAAATTCTTCAAAGACCCTGACAGAACAATACTCAACTTCATATGAAAAAACATATTCATCTTTTTGGGTGTGGGTTATCTCACTCAATAAAGTGTTTTCTATTTCCATTCATCTGCATGCAAAATTCAAGATGTCATAATTTTTTACCACTGAGTAGAACTCTAATATGTATATGTGCCACAACTTCTTTATCCATTCTTCCATTGAGGGGCACATAGCTTGTTTCCAGGTTCTGGCTATTACAAATAGTGATGCTATGAACATAGTTGAACAAATGGTTTGTAGTATGAATGGACACCTCTTGGATATATTCCCAAGAGTGGAATTGCTGGATCCTGAGGTAGGTTGATTCCCAGTTTCCTGAGAAACTGCCACACTGATTTCC
>LOEQ01003930.1:160448-174665 GCA_001685075.1 Bramus lutescens
GATCTCCATAAGTTATAAAACTGATTGGCCCATTAGCTCAGTCTTCTTATTAGCTCTTGTAGCTTATATTAACCCATTATTCTTATCTGTATTAGCCATTTGGCTCAGTACCTTTCACAGAGTGGTAGATCACATGTTGCCTCTTCGGTGGTCTGTGCTGGACTGGGAGGAATGGGCTTCCTCCTTTCCAGAATTCTCTTGTTCTCATCTCCCTGACTCTACTTCCTGTCTGGTTGACCTGCCTATACTTCCTGGCCAATCACCGTTTTATTAAAATACATGACTGACAAAATACAGACCATTCTCCTACAACACTCCCTCTTTTTTTTTAAACAAAGGAAAACACCCATAGTTCATTTTTTTGTGAATGTGGGCACAGTTTCCCAGGCTACTTCCTGCTGGTTGGGGGCGCTGATAATCTTATAAGGACCTAAAGAAAATTTAGAGTTATAATCAAGTCCTGACTGGAGTATCCTGTGAGTCTTAATCATGTCAGGCAGCAGTCTTGAATTTGTTCTGTATATAGAATTCAGACATCTGGGCCATCTATTCCTGCCAGAGACTTCTCAGATGGTCTTCCTTGATCGAACCTGATTTTTCTTAACTCAGAATGAATCCACAGCATCTCATTTTCCGTGGAAACAAAAGCAAAATCTCTTCTCCAAAGTAAAATACCTTGACTTCAATGTTAGCCAAGAAGAGGCTAGATATAATGGGCCAGGCAGTGCTTAAATGAATACAATTAGTGTGTTGTTGTTTCGGGGTATAAGCTAGCCATGCAGGAGCTGGGCCAGATGCAAAACAGGCCCTCTCCCCTTTCACTACACTCAGTCAAAAAGGTTTATGTGCTGCAAGCTCATTCTCAGAGTTAAAGTGCTGAGTGCAGCTCCTACATGGCAACTGCAGAGCCTCCACCATTTAAAAAGTGGAGAGAGGTGAAGCCAGCACCCAGAGCAGCTACAACCAAGCTTCTTACCATTTTAAAAAACACTTCAAGACAGTAAAGAATTACAGATATGCAATAAAGACAAATCCAGATGAGTCATAGTTTTGGATAAATTCATGTAGGCTTGAAAGAGAGAAGAAAACAAGTATATAGAGTCATAAAATAAAGTTAATGCTTAAAAAGGGAAAAGTCTTTAAAGAGAGAGAGTACAGATAGTCATAGATTAAAAGGAGTAAAGAAAAGCACTCCATGTAAAGATGAAATATGCACAGAAAGTCTGGATTATGTATATTATTGTGTCTTTTTTTAATTTTTTTAACTGTGAGGGAGCTAAGTACAGAGAGACATTTTATTGTATGCACTGCTAAGTTAAACCAACATAAAGGTATCTTAATTTCAAAATTTGAGTCTAAGGATATGTTGCTTTGGAAAAGGGGTTCTTCTTTTGTTTCCACAGAAGATGAGAACTTGTGGGTTGCTTCCAGACCAATATGGTTTGATAGAACAAGACCACCCAGGAATGTTGCTGTATACATCCCCCAAAGAAAAATTCTTCACCCTATAAACAACAGGAAGCAGTTTATAAATGTTTGTTTACATTTAAAGGGGGATATGCTGTAGAGATTTGCACTGGTATGGATCTTGGCTTATTGATACAAATTTAAGGTCAATTTTATTATATGTATATTTCTGCTCTTGATTAAGGTATTGTGATTGTGTAGTTCATTTAAAGTGTAATGTATAATTAAAAATATAGGTTAATAGATAATCATCTATAATAATCAAAATTGTAGTCATGTTAGTTAGGTTTTCTAGATATATAGAAATGTATTTCAGTTAGATAGGTATTCTTCAAATCTTTCAGAGACCTTCAGGATATGGCATTTTAATTGTTTTAAGAACTTAAGACTTTTCATGAAAATGAGACACATGTGTTCCTGGCAGCACAAAGAGGAAGATGGGCATCAAAGAGGATCCTTATGGAGTTGGTTAGCTATTTGAGCAAAAATCATTGCTCTTGCCTGGGCTCCTTAACTGGACATGCAAGACCCACAGAAAAATGACTGCTGAATTTGCCTAAAGGTGAGACAGTCCTTTGGGGTTCCTGAAAGAATCTGCTAGACATTCTGCAGGACACAGAAGAAAATGACTTATAAGCTGCCAAAATAGGCAGAACTGTCTTTGAAATTTCCTGCTTCATGAAAAGTTTCCTGGATACTATGGGCTGCAGACTGAAGATGGATGCCCCAACAATACAAAAGAACTTTGGGTGGCTGTCCAGGTAGTGAGAAGTCTCTGTAAATTCTAGAATTTTGGAAGTTGTTTGCAATCCACTTCCTGTTAACTTATATTATATAATATTATATCCTTCTGGAGACTTTGATGAAGTTGAAGAATAGACAGACACTAGATATAAATATTGTAACTGCAATTCTTGCTTGATACTTGTTTTGTTACATGTAATTTTACTATGTTAAAGTTAAAACCTTTCTTTTTTATTTAAACAGAAAAGGGAAAATGGTGTGGGCAGTCCTTCTGTCTATGTGTTGCTTTTATTGGTTAATGAATAAAGAAACAGGCCTTGGCCTGTTGATAGGGCAGAACTTAGGTAGGTGGAGAAAACAGGACTGAATTCTGGGAGAAGGAAGGAGGAAAAGGAGATGCCATGGGGCTGCCACCAGAGTCAGACATGCCGAAACTTTGTCAGTAAACCACTGCCATATGGCGATACACAGATTAATGGAGATGGGTTAAATTAAGATGTGAGAGTTAGCCAATAGGAAGCTAGAGCTAGTGAGCCAAGCAGTGATTTAATTAATGTAGTTTCTGTGTGGTTATTTTGGGACAAACATCTAGCTCCTTGCAACAGTGTAATAATGAAATCTGTCTTTTTTTAATTAAAAATTCACCGAAACATTCATATTCATATACATCATCATAAAGTCCAGCTATATTTATAAGTGATGTTCAAGCTACCTTGCTATTGTATTTAGTTTTGTTCATTATGTTATTGATGATTACAAATCAGGATATAATTTGAATTATGTCATAAACCAGTAGGTTTAATTCTTATGTTTATGTTTCCTGGTGCAGTGCACAGAACACACAAGTGTGTGCACATACCAGTGGCACTAATGCATGGTCACAGAATAATTCAACTCTGTTAAAGAAAATGAAAGTAACTTTTAGGCTGTATTTCTGTCTTTGTGAGGTATTAGCAGTGTAAGATTTGAACTTGACCTTGTAATTCTTTATACGGTTCTCAGATCTTGTACTAAGACAAATTCAGTAAAAAGAGAACATTTCATTTTCTTGCATTGTTGTTGTTATTGTTGTTGTTGTGTATGTGTGTGTGTGTGTGCCAAGAGGACTGTGCCTAGACATAGGCTTCTTTCAATAAAGATATACATTAAAAGGAAAACACTGTCCAATCCCAATAGTCATCCAAAGTAGCAACAGGTCATGGATGTGACAGATGACTTGCTCAAAGCAGTCTGAAAAAACAGAACCAGTGGCATATAGCCCAGGACAAAATGTTAATGAACTCTTATTTCCTTCTGAATATTTTTATAGACATATACTTTTAAAGAAGTACTTTGTCTAGTTAGAATTTTAAAATTGTAATTTTTTCTCTAGCTTCATGTAGAACCTGAAATGGAGCTGTCTGATCAAGTTTGCTATTTCTGATATTCTTGAGAGTCACATATCTTGAATACAGCCAGAAAAGAAGGGAAAAAAATCGCACATACGCCTACTTTGATATACTAATTCTCCTCTTTATCATGTTCATAGCTATTTCTATTGTCTGTCTGCAAAGAAGCTAACTGCAATGAGGTTCTTTTAAAACAGAATAAGCTAAGAGATGGCTTTGTTACAAATGCTGGTAGCAGAAACACAGTGACACTCAAAGTATTTTGGTTTTGGAAGTTGTCATTGTACATTATCTGACTTTTCCCTGAGAGAATCAAATCACAATATGTCACTGCAAGCATTTGTTTTATTAAATAATCTAAGTGAAAAAATAGAACCATTCAATTCTTTGGGGAAGTAAAGGATGTAGAAATTACAATTAATCAGCACTTCGATGGAGAAACTAAACCTGTATCTAAACTCGCCACCATACAGCCTCTCATCATTGTATCTGTCTACAAGACAATTTAGTAATTTTTTTTTATCAAAAGATATGTAGACTTAAAATGTCTTTCTTCTTATATATGGGTCTATGAATTCTAGTGGGGATTTCAGAAAGAAAGGAACTGAGTTTTCATATTTACTGCTGTGAAACGCAGAGCCTTGTACATAGCCTGTGTTTGGATAAATGGTAAATGGATCAATAACCAATGTCTTTAGTGAAGTGATGCCAGTATGATTCTCTTTCACCTCTTTTCTCTTGTTCACACTTACTGCTTCTACATGGTCATAGAGATGAAAATATAAATACTTTCAAACTCTTGCAAACATATTTATAGATATGATAAGAGTTGAATTTACCTAAAATGCAATTGCATATATATGGTTACCATTGTGGTAATACTGTATGTCCTGGCTTGAGAAATCTGCATTGCAAATGCTATATTATAAGAGGAGTCAGCAAAGCATTTTTTCTATTAATTTTCTTTTGAGTGTATGGGGGTGTTGGGGTGTGAGGGTGTTTGCTGGTTATTGAGCCTAGGGAGTTTTGAATTCTATGTCAGCATTCTATGTCTAAGAGAAATCTTCAATCATGTTTTATATTTTATTTTCAGAAGGGTCTTATTAAATTATTCAAACTAATAACTTGAATTCCCTCATATTCTAGGCAGTCAGTGAAGTTATTTTCTAATGCTTGAGCTTCTTGAACTGCTAAGATTTTAGGCCTGTTCCAGCAGATCCAGTCTAACTCTCTTTCATAAAATAACTTAAAATTTTTAATGAATTATTCTTCCTTCTACCGTAGTTCTAATTCTACTGTAGGTGAAACACACACACACACAGCACACAATTTCCTTAATGAAACTATTTATGTTGAACTTTTTGTATCGCTAAGATTATCATGATTGTTTCCCCTGACCTCTTTTCAAGATTTCAGTCTTAAAAATAAGTAGGATGCCAGACAAATATAGTAATAAGAGAGGAAGGAGGAGAAATGGGACAAATTGAGTAATTATTAAAACTAGCAATTAATCATACCACCTAGGGCATTGCTTCCAAATTTGACTGAAGAGTAAAATTACTGGCATGGTTTGAAAGAGAGGTAGGATGAGGAAAGAAGACAGTGAGAGAAAAATTAGGAAGTTGTAGATAAACTGAGTGATAACTGGTTGGATGTGAGACCTATCAGGTATGAACTGACAGTGGTATTCTTTACATTAACTGTGCAGCCCTATTGATTCTTATCATTGGCCATGGTTGGAGGAATATTCCATGTAAGCTAGGGCTGTGGAATAAAACAATACAATACAATACAATACAATGCAATACAATATCACAACAAAATAGCTGTGGTTATAGGAAACTGGTAAGGAGTCATGAAGATCAGTGATTACAAATAATCCAGTAAGGCATATGTGAAGGACTGAGAGCCAACATCAGGCAGAAAAAAAATTCCCAGTAGCTTCCTCCAACATAGCTATAGGAATTTGGTCTGAGGAACTATGGGATTTCAACAGTTCAAGTAATTCATTATTAAAAATCAGAAGGGTTAACATATCCAATAAAGTGTAGAAGGCTGTAATATAATTCTACCTTGATCAAGATAGTAACCATTTCAAGTAGCTCAAAATATTCTCATTTGAATACGCTAGCAATGTTTAATATATTCAGTCTTTTCAAAGTTAAGAATGGTTTTTATTTTTATTTCATCTACATATGATTTGTGTTCT
Source organism: Bramus lutescens (assembly GCA_001685075.1). Classification (NCBI taxonomy): domain Eukaryota; kingdom Metazoa; phylum Chordata; class Mammalia; order Rodentia; family Cricetidae; genus Bramus; species Bramus lutescens. The sequence continues at coordinate 166,257 of LOEQ01003930.1, forward strand.
TCCTAAACCCTTCTGATTTGGATAATGACGATTGAGAATATTTTCAAAGAGCTAACTTTTGGCTCCATTATTCATATCTATTATACATATATTGTCTGCTTTATAGACTTATGGTTTTATATGTGTTTGTTTCTATTTCTGCTTTGTGCAAATTTAATATGCAAGCTCTTGTCCAGCTTTAATCAAAGGTCCCAGACTTTTAATACATTCCATAAGAAATATAAATTTCCCTCTATGCAGCTTTTTACATGCATTCCATGTGACTTGATAAATCAAATTTACATTATAATCCAACTGAAAATATTTTGGGGAATCTATCATGGTTTCTTCAACAAATCATGGATTATTTAGAAGTACATTGTTTACTTAACAAATACTGAAATAGTCCTGATTTGTTTCTGCTATTAGGTTTGACATAATAGCACATCATCTATAAAATTTACACTGTATGATGTCTTACTTCAGTTCTTCAGCTTTGACATAGTCACAAGAACACAGATCTTTTTCCAAATTTATCAACAAGTGACTGCTAATAATGTATATTCTGTAGTTGCTAGATATAGTGATGCAATTAAAAAGCTATGTGATTTTCTTCCTATGTGTGTGCCTGCTTCCATGGAGTTCGCCAACTATAGGCCAATGATATTAGCAAAATATTTATCCTGATGACAAAACACCTGATAAAACAGAATAAGCAACAGAGGATTTTCTTTAGACTGATGGATTCATTCAGTTTAGTGCATAGTTGGCTTGATTTTTGGCTTTGGATCAGAAGGAAGAGAGCTCCATGGAGTGGATCATGTGATAGAACAGAACTGTTTATCTTGTGCTGAGCAGAAAGTAGGCCACAATGAGGGACATGAAAGGAATATGATAAGGTATGTCTTTCCAGGGCATATTCACTGACCTAAATTCTCCACAGTCTACTACTCTTAATTTTCTCTTCTTCCTCAATTATCATCATCCTATTCTAAGTTCTTCCACAGGATAATCCATTGATGAGGTCAGAGACCTTAGCTAGTATCAGAGTCTTTAATGCATTCAAACCATAAGATGAGCATGGTGACCAGACACAGATATTTTCCTATTATTCAAATTCTAGCAAAGGTTAACAACTACTAAAAGCATTTATATTGATCTTATTATTAGAAATAGCATAGGGATTATTATTTAAGATATAGAAGTGGGATAGTTGAAGTTGAAGGCGAATTCTATGCCATTTTATAAGAAGGACTTGGCCAATGGTAAAGATTAAAAGTCCTGGAACCAACCACCGCTATCAATTTACAACAATATTTAGCATACTATTCAAGTCTCATGAATCATTATAGATATTTTTCTAATTGTTTTAAATATGATATTAAGAGAGAAAAGTTAAAACCAACTAAATTTGTAGATTTTTCTTCTTTATCTTAGTTCTGAGGATTATAGCCTCACATATGTTTTATACCCTTTAGTTTACACTTGTTCTCAAATGACTAAACTGCTTATTTTGTGTTTACAATGCTTAACATTCCCTAAGTGACTAACAACACATTGTTCTGAAATACATTAATCATGGGTAACAGATATATCATAATTCCTCACAATGTTAATCATTGAATCTATAAATTTTAAGGGAATAGACCCTTCTTCTCCCAGTCTTTTGCCTTTGAATTATTTCTTCCTTTATATGTATTACACAGGATACTTCAACAGAAATTTCACATGAAAGTGTTCATATTTGTACATTTTCCTTTTCCTGGTTTTAGTGGGAATATCTATTTGTTTTCAGACTAAATATGATAAATACTACAATGGTATATAATGGTTAAAGCTGTATGTAGTCATTCTCATATTGGAGAGACTTTATAAAACATTGAATTTATTTATAAAAAAGTATTTCTGCTTTTATAGGAATACTCTAACATTTCTTTAATACTACTAATTAATACTACCACATTTCCTTAGTAGGTCTATTATATACTATGTTACATTAAATGCAACATCCTTGCATTTTTATATAAGACAGACAGTTATCTGCATGATTTTCTTAACATATTGCTAAAGCCTGGATGTTAAGATTACACATGATGTTTTTGCTTTGTTGTGGACAAATGATTTCAATACATACATTTCTTTTTATAGTATTTTTTTCAGGATTAAGTATTAAAATATCAGTTTCACTAAATGAAATTTTATGTTTTTATTTTTATTCTATATTATACAACAGTTTATATGACCCCATCACAATATGTTCTTTTTATGGAAATTGATACCTTTACATTTTTGTTTAACAATGTTTCATTTTATTTTCCAGCAGTGTTTGCATAAAAGAGTGCAAAGTGGTCTTTCTTGAATCTTTAGTTTTTTTCTATATAATAAGTATTTTTTGCTACTCTAGCTTCACATGATTTTCTTCCTCTCCTTTTATTTTCCTTTACTATATTGGAGCTTGAGAACAGAGAGATGGCTCAACATTTCAGTGCCCTTGTTACTCTTGAGAGGACCTGGGTTTGGTTTCAGTATCCTGATGGTGGTTCACAATAATTCATATCTACAGTTTCAAGAGATCCACCACCCTGGTCTGAACTCCTTGGGCACATAAATTCATGCAGACCAAATACTCATACTCATAAAATAAATCTTAAAACAATAAATAAGTGATGCATACATGCGATCTTAATTCTGCTGTAAACTCTGTTTTCTTCCTTTTTTACTTTGCCATTATTGTGTATAATGTTCCTAGTTGTAGACTTTTTTCTAAATATTTTTTTATTTATTATGTATACAATATTCTGTCTGTGAGTCTGTCTGTAGGCCAGAAGAGGGCATCAGATCTCCTTTCAGATGGTTGTGAGCCACCATGTGGTTGCTTGGAATTAAACTTAGGACCTTTGGAAGAGCAGGCAATGCTCTTAACCGCTGAGCCATCTCTCCAGCCCCTTAGCTGTAGACTTTACTGTGATTTTTACTCTTCTTGTGTTTTGTGTCTATTTTTCCTCTTCAAATAATTATTTAATTTTATTTATGTGTATGTTTCTGTGCATTCACAGTGAAGGTGCACCTTCCATGTTCAGGGGCCTGCAGAGACCAGAGAGAATATCAATTCCCTTGTGATTGGGTTTACAGGCAATTGTGCTCTACTATGTGGATGTTGTGAACTGAACCCAGGTCCTGTGGAAGAGCAGTGAGTGCTTTTACGCACTGAGAAATCTTCCCATTTTCCCTAAAATTTCTATAATTTTTACAGACATATAGAAAGGAATTTATTTAATTCTAGTTTTTCCATTGACATTTATAGCTCCAGTAATGTTCTTAGTTTCTTCTCATCTCCTTTAATTCTTTTGAACATGTACTTGTCTGTTGTTATTCTCTACTTTCTCTGACAGCTTTGCCTTCTGTCCCCTTTTTCTCCTCCTCCCATTTTTTAGCTTGCAGTATTGGCCTAATCATTTTTCTCCCTTGTCCTAGACCTACAGGAACATATCTGAAACATTCACAAATGATATAATTTCTATAATGTTCCTTCTATTCAGTTGTTCATCTATAGATATACACAGGGAATGTTTCCAAACTCCCCACAGATAACAAAATACTTGGATATACTCTTGTGTAACAGGTATTTCTTTGGACAACCGGTTCCCAAATAATGACATGGAGAGTTATTAATTATGAAAGTGTGGCCTTAGCTATGTCTTATTCCCAAATAGCTCTTAAAACTTAAATTAACCTGTTGACAGTAATGTATGTTCTGCTACATGGCTCATTACCTTTCCTCACTACCTTATATTCAAATTCCTCCATGTCCGGCAGGCAAATTTTCCTCCTTGATTCTTCCCCTGAGTTCTTCTCTCTCTCCCCAGAAGTCCCACCAGTCTTGTCCTGCCATTATTGCTATTCAGCTTGTTCTGAAATCAATTAGGAGAAATCTTGGGCAAATGAGGTAAAACAGACACATCTTCACGGTGTACTTAAATAGCCGGGGGCACTCTGACACAGTTTCTGTCTATTATTTGATCATTTTCCTCCCATATTCTTTAATTCCTACATGTAATTTACACTATGTAAATTACATGTAAATAGTTATTGAGCTCTGTAAGAAATAATGAAGAGGGCAAAAAGACTGGACATGTTCATTACACAACCAGTTTTAGCAACATTTCTGATTACTTTCATGTTGCATTTGTAGGTATAGAACACATAGGTATGGTGTGGTGGAATGTGTGTATTTAAATGATGTAATTATTGGTGAGCTATGAATTAAGACTATTGTCATGACTTTTTAATCTATTAGTTACAACAGGTCTGTTTTGGTGTGTTTGTTTATGTGGGAGTGGAAATGTGCATATATCCAGCTATATGTGTTTGTTCATGTACTTGTGTTTGAAGGCCAGAAGTTGGCGTAGGGTATCTTTTTGATACTTTTTCACCTGATCATTTTAGACAAGGTCATTGACTGAACCTGAAGCTGGCCAATTTAGAAATTTGGCTAGAAGAACTAGTCAGGAAACCCAGGGATTCCCCCCGCCTTTTTCCCACTGAAATCATAAGGATGCGCCTATGGTTTGGCTCTTATGGGGACAGAATGGTATGGCAATGAACTCAGGTCTTCATACTTATGCAGAAAGCGAATGCAAGGTAAAACTCATTAGATGCCAATAGAAAGAGCCAAATAGACATTAGCTTAGGCTATCCATACTAGAAAGCAAACCAACATTTTATTATCTGAATCAGTTGCTGCTTTTTATCACTTAGGTTTACTGCTAAAAGCCAACTAATCTATGTCACATCCTCTGTTGCTTTATAATAGTCAACATCATTTATTAAATTACCTAAACAATCATATTTGTTATTATTGTTTGCTTATTCTAGAAATCCCAAAATTAATATTTAACTTGTTACAAAATCCCTGAGATTTGTTCTTTTCCACCATGCTAAGCAGTACAAGCACATTACAGAAGTTTAACTCTTCTTGTGGTTGGAATATGAAATGTCCCTCACTAGTGCATGTGTTGTTTGAAGAGTTGGCACTCTAATAAAGGTGCTGTTTTAGAGCACTGTGGAACCTTTCAGACATGAGAGTAGCTGACAGATATATAGCCACAGTGAGGGATAGGTTTGTCTTCTGATATAAGCGCTCTGATGCCTAACAGCTGCCACTATTTAACCATATGTAACATTTTACAGTTGCTACATCCAGAAACCATGTCCTGTCATTCTTTCCCTACTATCATTATTGTTTCTCCCAAATTGTGAGCCACAGCAGAATCTTCATCTCTTTATTTTTTCTGTCAATATTCTGTCAAAACAATGAAAAAGGTTACTACAGACAATATTTACCATCTCTCACCTTTATTATTTTTACTACTTTTGACATGTTTTCTGTCATCACAACAGTAGTTGCTGCTATTTCATATAAGCAATTGGCAGATAACACTCTGTAGGATGCCTGTCTGCTTTAGTAAATAATCTTTATTAGAGCATGGATGGTTCACATTAGATGGTTTCCCTTTGACAGGCTGATAGAGCCAGCAGATAGCAGAAACAATGACTTTAGGCAGTGAGAATTCCTCCTTCATGGGTAGGGTCTGTCCTGTAACACATAGCAAGGCTGCAGTTGAACGGTAGAATTTTACTTCAATGGCCAAGTGACAAATGCGAAGATTGGAAAAACCTAAAAATAGAAAGAAAACAACAACAACAACAAAAACCAAATAATAACTAATTATTGAATGAATGAAAAACACATTCAATATTTGTAAATTTTCAATAGCAGGCCATCGTATTAAGGAATAAAATCAAAATCAGTTGTTTGAGTTGAGGTTATATCCATTTTATCAACACGTTTCATTTGATTGTGGTTCATTTAAACATCTAACTAAAGGTTGTTATTACCTTTAGATGGAAAGGAATCCTATGGCTTAGATAATATTTTCATTAATAAAAGAAAAGTAGAATTTGAAACTTGGGAGATGGCTTATTTGTTATTGGGCTTCCCATGCAAGGAAATAGACATGAATGGCAGTAGCACACACCTGTAGTCCCAGTGCCATGCAGGTGGTAAACACGGAGGAATAACTGAAGCTTGTTGGCAGCTCACCTAACAGATTCAATGAGCACCACCACATTCAATGGGACCAGGTTCAATGGGATAGCTTGCTTAAAACATAAGGCAGATATCAAAAGAGGGAGGCACCCATCTATCTATACACAGTATCACAAATATGTACACTCACAATTCCACACACAAATGAATGTTCTCACATGAGTATGAGCATATAATCCTCAAATACATTCATGCACACACACATGCACACACATACACACTCACACACACACACACAAATCAAGTGAGATGCCATTTCTAAAATAGAAAGGAGGCACAGATTTGGAAATGTATAGAAGATTTATTTTTAGTTGGATAGTGTGATTTTCTAAAGTGGGATATTTGGATTAATAAGCTCATCATTTAGTAACAGGCAATCATTTTCCTTAACTGGCATTTACAACAAGAAGTAGTCAAGAAGAGCTCCCCTGATCTGACATATCAAAGTCTCATTCATGTTTAAGGAAAGAATATCCTCGAAGACTGAAATATGCTAATTAACATAGTGCTCATTAATTACAGGCTTCAAAAAGCTTCTACTTTCAAAGTTTAGTAGCACTGTGGATGACCTTAATATGTCTTAATATGCATGTCTGTACCTCACCTTGCCACTGGGAAAAACAAAGTTTATGATCTGCTAAAAGTATTAAGTAAACGATCATTTTAAATGGATGCTGCCTTGGCCATATTTCCTTTTTTCCTTTGAGTGTGTGACAAGAAAACAATAACTGTTTCCAAAAATTTCTTTGGCTCTTCCCAGTAAGAGTGAAATAGAGATCTCTCTTAGTATTTTGAGCTTTGATGTTCACACTGGTAAAACATTTGGTTGGGGGAACAGAGAGATGTGGGATTTACATTTGGAAGAATAGAAGACTTGATCAGAAAACTGACTGTAAAAGGAAGGAGGAAGAGAGGGGTCTGTGAAATAAGCAGTCTTTAAATGCTGTAGCTCATTTGCCTTCATGGATGCTATCTGCTTGCCCTTCAATATATTTCTACGTTTCACTTTGAGAAATTGAATAACCAATTTCATTTGCTACAGTTTTCAGGTGATTATTGCTCACTCAATGAACTTTTCTTGCATTGACCCAGGACACTTGCTGTAAATGGAATCATCTGAGGATCTGGGAGAGTTGTAGTTAATGTGAAGTTTTCCTTCTCTTCCCATCTTTCGTTACACAGACATGACAGCCAATGTTGAAGTAACTAGCTATTTGAAGGAGAAAAGAGCCCATAAATCTACCGTGCAAAGGCTTTTGCATTGTTCAATCCAAAAGTTATAATCTGCCATCAGAACTGCTCTATGAGAAAGAGGCCCAGACTAATGTTGTCTCTCTTGTAGTGGAGTTCATGCATCAATACTACTGTAAACATTTCAACAATAGAAACGATCAAACATTTTTTCACAGGGAGTTTAACAACTTGACCACTATTTCACAGATTAATCATGAAGACAAGACTGAAGAAGAAGCTTCTCTACATTACTTAGGATGAAAACTTGCCATGGAATAGGGAAATACTTGGGGAATATCTCTAAAAACTATGCCTGATCCACATAGTGAGATCATGGGTAAAACAGAAATTAAACAATTTGCTTTATGTGATATTCAATAACAAAGGTTTGGATAGCTTTTATTTATTTCTTGGATATTGAGCTATGGTTCACGTTTTTAATTATATAAAAATGCAATCAAACAGGTAATGGGAACAGTTCAAGCTTGAAAAATGAAATGGAGGTAATGAAGAAAACACAAACCAAGGGAAGGCTGGATATGGAAAATCTGGGTAATCGATCAGGAACTACAGAGACAAGAATAACCAACAGAATAGAAGAGATAGAAGAAAGAATCTCAGAAACCAAAGATACTATAGAGGAAATAAACTCATTGATTAAAGAAAGTAACAAATCCAACAAATTCTTAAGACAAAACATCCAAGAAATCTGGGACACCTTGAGAAGAACAAACCTGAGAATAATAGTGATAGAAGAATAAGAAGAATTACAGCTCAAAGGCCCAGAAAATATAGTCAACAAAATTATAGAAGAAAACTTTCCCAACCTAAAGAAGTTTATTCTTATGAAGGTACAAGAAGCATACAGAACACCAAAGAGACTGGATCAAAAAAAAAGCTTCCCCTCGCCGTATAATATTCAAAACACAAAACATACAGAATAAAGAGCGAATATTAAGAGCTGCAAGGGAAAAAGGTCGAGTAACATATAAAGGGAAACCTGTCAGAATTACACCTGACTTCTCAATAGAAATCATGAAAGCCAGGAGGTCTTGGATAGATGTGCTGCAGACACTAAGAGACCATGG
>LOEQ01003930.1:190749-205810 GCA_001685075.1 Bramus lutescens
AACTGGCCCTATCCTATAGCCACACTGATTAATATCTTGCATATCACCATAGAAGCTTCATCTGGCGATGGATGGGGGATAGAGACAGAGACCCACATTGGAGCACCGGACTGAGCTCCCAAGGTCCAAATGAAGAGCAGAAGGAGGGAGTACATGAGCAAGTAAGCATTTCCATTACTTAAAACTGTATCTGCCTGAGACATACCTAAAGAAAACAGACCTATTAAGAAAGTAATATTAGCTGCAGAGCTGTGAACATTTATTATAGTTGAAAAGATATCCACATGCTCCCAAGAGTCACTTATGAAGTACAAACTAATGGCCTCAAGCAAATGTGAATTCATCTAAGACAGTTTATCTCTTCAAAGAAGCTTCCAAGTATAGAAAGCTTAATAACTTAAAACTGTTCAAATGCAGTTTTAGAACATTATTTGTGAATCTTAACTCTATGCATTTAGCAGAAAATATTTGTCATCCAGCCAATTCTGATTCTAAAACCTAACAGAGAAAGAAAAGAATAAGAAAAAAACATAAGCAACCATTTGGTTGGGAGAGATTTTTTTCCTAATAACTGGCTCATATGTAAATAATTTACAGGTTTCTGAATAATTTTGGCTATTATATCTGAATGTGTGATGAGAAAAAATGTTAATTTAAGACTTGGCCTCATGCAGTTCTAACTTGTTAATACAAAATCAAAAACATCATGAATTATTTGCATTTAACTCTAATGTGAGCTTTAGTTATTTACTATTCATTTAGTTATTTACTTAGGTACTTGGGCATGGCACAGTGTGAAATAATTTTGTTTATGATTCAGTTGTATGAACCATTAATATGCCATCATATAATACCCCCATTTCTCTTTTCTAGGATGTATTCATGCCAATTCAAATGAATAGAAATATAATGCTCTGTGGGATTTGTTTGAGACAATGAAGATAATAACACTGTAATTCTTTTATTTTTGAGCAGTAATCAATTAGAGATAGCTTTCGGTCAAGGATGTGTCTACCTCTCCTCTCTATGCTGGGACCTCACCATGTGCAGACCTCTGCAGGTCCTGTGTGTATTGACATAGTCTCTGTGAGTCAAAGTGTATGATGGTTCTGCTATGTTGAGATGGCTCTGTTTCCTTGGTGTTGTCTCCTGCTCTCATGGTCTCTTTTTCCTCTGGCTCTTACACTCTTTCTGCCTCTTCTTCTGTAGGATTACATGATACCTGATTTAAGGGATTCATTGGAGACATCCCATTTACCACTGAGTATTCCAAGGCCTCTCCCACTCAGCATATTGTTCAGTTGTGGGTCTCAGTAATTGTTTCCATCTACCTCAGGAGGAAGCTTCTTTCATGATAGCAAAAACACTGATCTATTAGTGTAATGCAGTGGTTCTCAACCTGTGGGTTGGGACTCTTTGGCGTTGAATGATCCTTTGAAAAGGGTTACCTAAGATAATTAGAAAACACAGGCATTTACATTTCTGATTCGTAACAGTAGAGAAATTACAGATAAAAATAATTTTATGGTTGGGGGCCACCACAAGATGAAGGGCTATATTAAGGGGTCACAGCCTTAGGAAAGTTGAGAACCACTGGTATAAAAAATGTCATTCGGAGTTATTTTTTTTTTTTTACTATATTCCTTTAGCAAACCAGAAGTATTCATTTTTCCCTTAGGACCTTTGTCTTTTCAATCTTAAATTCTTTACCACTGCAACAGTGTCAGGGATGGGTTCCTTCTCATGGAATCAGCCTTAAATCTAATTGAATATTGGTTGGTTGGTTACAGAAGCTCTGTGCCACTACTACACTAGTGCATCTTACATGCAAGTCCCCCTTACAGATTGAAGGGTTTGTTGCTGGGTTGGTATTTACCCTTTTCTTCTGGTAGGGTACAGAATATCTTTCAGCTTCACAAACACTAGTCAGTAGGGCTAGTGGCCCTAAGTAGATACCAACACGACTTTTCCATGTTTCAATGCATTGTATAAGTATTGTCTTTAGCAACAGGTTCTTACCCTTATTTGTAAAGAACAATCAACCCTCCCCACCTTATGGGAATACCTTTGATTGTTTGAGTCTCCCATTGAATTCCTTTTGTTAAAATTCCATTAGATGTAACCCATTCCCAAAACTAGAGGATTCATTTAGTGATGAGTCATATCCTGTTGGGGTTACTTCTCCTTGTTATTGGGGAATCCATTTAAACCACCTGCATAAGTGTACATATTTTAACCAACTTCTATCGATATTTCTTATTAAGACCACCAGAGACGCAAAGATGTTTTAATCTATGTCTGTATGTATNTATATATTCATCCAACTATCTAGCATCTATTTATCATGATTATGGTTGTCTCTTCTGAAAAGATTTTAAAATAAAATTGTATTAAGTATATATACTTAAAGTTGAGTTTCTTTCTGTTATAGCAAATTAGCATTTCATGAAGAATATACCAGTTAAAATAAAATTCTTCCAATAAAGAAAGAAAATGAAAACATATAATTTCTATGAACAATGTTTGTTTTGATTTCAATAGATAAGTAATTCAAACCTTATGCTGTCATTGCTTTAGATAAGTAAATGATAAAAACATGGTAATTGTATAATTAACTAATATCCCTGTTCTGCTTAAGTAGCATTATGATAATCATCATTATCTTTCTTAAAGGCAGCAGTAGAGATCCAACCATTTTTCCTCATATTTTATAAACAATCGTGTATGTGTGTTGCTAAGGAAATTTGATGACAAGTTTATTTAATAAAACACAAGCTACTTCTTAGACTTTTTAGATAATGCAATTGTTTGTTGCTCATTAATTATAGGACATAAATAATTTGCTTAGCATATACATGATATTTTTATTTAAATGTAAATTGTTTTTAAATAATCAATATATTTTATTTACTATAGGCTGAGTTTACATATTTATATTTCCTATTCTGCCCACATTTTCTGGAACAAAAAATAATCTTGTGATGGGACAATTTATATTATTCGATAATAGATGGATCAAATTGCAGAAAATAAAATTTAAAAATCCACAGTGCCAAAAGAATATCGTAAGAGCTGTGGGAAATGAATGATATGATTGGCTACTTTGGTTGAAAAGCCAGAATTATTTTCTCTAAAACATGTTTAGAATGAGATAAGAGTAAATACCTACCAGTAATTCTGTATCATTCTGTTTCACAGCAAGGCAATGAAATTAATAAAATAAAAACACTTTAAGTTTTTGCTATAGAAACACAAAGGACTAATTTTGAAAGAACAGAAAAATTGAAAGCAATAAAGAAAACTTTAAATGCTGTATGGGGATATTTCTTTAAAGGATTTAGTGCATTTTATCTGTATCAAGAAACATGGGTACATTTATTCATGCATACATAAATTCATTCTTATAGAAAATATTTATAATGGGACTTTTGAGTATAAATTCCTATTATAGTTCTGAGGACAGACCTGTTTAATTTGTATATATTCTAAGACATGTAGAAAGATATGAGTAAAATGTCAAAAAGAAAATTCTATTTTGTCTGATAGTTCTGGGAGCTGGGAGAGAAAAATCCGGAAACAAACATGTAATGAGTTTAGCTGATTGGTGTAGGGCAGTGATAAAGAGCCCTAGTGGGACTGATCTCCTAAAAATGGCTTGATAATGTAGAAGAATAAAGATAATTCAAATCTATGGGTCAAGTTCATGTGCCAAAAATCCAAATGAGGCCAGAATTCTAATCTCAATGTTACATTGAATAGATTTCAGAAAATCGTCACTTAAAATTCTATTGCTCTTTCATCAATTGATTTACTTTAACTTTATGGATCATTCTACGTTTACATCATGTGCATGAGGGAGCTCAGAGAACTTAGAGGGAATCACATCCCCTGGGGCTGGAGTTACAGCCAGATGTGAGTTGCTGTAGATGCTAGGGACTGAACCGCTCTGTCCTCTAGAAAAGCATCACTGCTCTTAACCATGGAACCATCTCTCCAGCCCCCATTACTCTCTTATACATGGATTCTAACCTTCTCCAGCACTTTCTACGTCTTTGGTAACAACCCAATATCCTTTCTTTCATAGTGTATGTCCACTAAATGTTTGCAATTTCATGCAAAAGCTTTTAACCTTCTCAGACCATGCACTGATGTATTGAAAAAAAAAAGTACACCTGGGGAAGACCAATGATCTCACCCCTTATCGGTGAAGGTGGAAAGAACAGTAGTTTAAACAGTAGTTTAAGGTCACTCACAGTTTTAGAGTTAGTTTTTTGTCATCCTAAGTATATGAGTCCCTGTCTCAGACAACCAAGCAAAAAACATAAAACAAAGCAGAAGCGGAAAAAAAATTTCTCATAGTCCACACTGCTTGGTAAAGAGCCTTTCAATTTTTCAAGAAATTTTTATCTCTTAGCTGAAAATGCTGCTACATTAACTTCTGTATTACTACCAAGACCATCTGTTTTTGATTAAAAACAATTTCTGTGGTGCATTTACTTAATATCAGGCAGAATGACTGAAGGGTGTGATGCTAATTTTAAACATATGACCACTGATCAGCTCATCCACTAAATATGTGTATTTGAATGTCTGCTACAAACCTTTATGCATAACAGAATTCATTGAATTAGTCTACACATCTAATTTAAAAGGAAAACTATAAATTTATAATGGTTTGTTTTAGCAATTGAAAGATATTAATCAAGATAATGTTCTATAAATATTTTTAAATTATTGTAAAAATCAATGCTATACCCATCAGTGGAATATGGTGTGACATTCCAGGATAGAACTTCTAGTATTTATAATTTTGATGAATTAGGAATATTCCTCTCTCATATTTTAAATATGAGATTAATTCTTGTCATCTGTAGGCAGCTTATCACTCTTTACCAAAACTAGGAGACTTTCCTTAAGCCAACAACAACACAATAGTCAGTTTACTGCTCCCTAGAAAGCAAGAATATAAATGCAGATAGCTCATGTTTTGGTTGGGCTCTTAAGGGTTCATGTGGTTTAGTCCCCTACTTTTCAAGACACACAGATGTGCTCCTATAAGTTTTGGGATGGTGATTTATGTGATTTCCTCAGAAACTGAAGTTTGATACCATTAGGTGCCTTTATAAAAATAAAGCTGCCCCATCTAAGGTTCTTTCTTTTAAAAAATATTTTATTTGTTATATATCTATATCTATATCTATATCTGTATCTGTATCTATATCTATATATATATATAATTCTGCCTGAATGGATGTCTGCACGACAGAAGAGGGCACCAAATCTCATTATCGATGGTTGTAAAACACCATGTGGTTGCTGGGAATTGAACTCAGGACCTCTGGAAGAGCAATCAGTGCTCTTAACTTCTGAGCCATCTCTCCAGCCCCCATCTAAGGTTCTTATTCTAGTCTAAAATATCATACCCTGTGACAAGGGTGTTGTGTTAGATGGGATGAATATTTCTGCTCTACTTCGTGTGCCTGAAGTAGATCTTGTATGACACTGTCTCCGACTTCCAACACATTAACCAAATGAAGTAATTGAGGGAAAGAATTACTGAATGACCTGACCAATGGTTAAAGACATTCTTCCATGAGAGAATAAAGATGGGGTAGGGAGAAGCTGGTTTCAAAGTGCATATCTCAGTCCTCTTCAGTTTTGATCCAGCTTAAATCACACACAGGAAATTGGCATTGGGTATAATATTTGCAAAGAAAGACTCCATGTAAAGTGGAAAACACAGGGCACACAAGTCTCACAGTAGTCATTTCTGCTTTACTCTATAAATACAGGTGATGGCTTAGATGTAAGTCAACTACATCATCTTTCACAGTACTGTTCATCTAGTGGGCTGCCCCTTTCCTGCCACCTCTTTCACAGTCTGGCTCCAGGACTGGGGGTACAGTTCCTGCATGTGGTTCTTTCCCCATCCTAGATCAAGGCTTGTGCTTCCTCTAGATTATATCATGAATGTCCCCTAAAAGCTCATGGTTCAAAAACCTGGACCCAAGCCTGTGACAATATTGTAGAGGTTTCCTTGGCAAAACAGATTCCACAAAAATGTGCTGTCTTACCCAGAACCAAAAAACAACAGAACTATTCACTATGGAGTGGAACCTCTTAAAGAATGAGTCAAACTAACCTTCCAACTTTCGAAGTCAATTATCTCTGGCATTCTGTCATAGCAACAGAAAGCTGACTAACACAGACTCTCAGCAAATAACATCCTGTTTTTCAGCTAAAACTTCTATTAAAATGTCTGCTAAATTTAGCATTTGCTTATCACTAGCACTGTGTTCTTTAGTCTTCTGACACAAATGGTTTTACATCATGGTTGGCTGTTTATTTCACATTGGTCTCTGAAAAAAAGATTTTCTTAGCCAAGAGACTTTAATTTCAACTAGTCTATTGCTGACACATTTGTTCCTGGCCAACATTTCTCTTACTTGTGAATTAAGTTTTAGTCATTTTTATTCACTGATAACTTTAATAATTTCTCATCACACAACTTGACTATATTCAGGAAATTCAACCCAATAGAAAACATAAGAGCTAGTAGATATTTTAAAACTGCATCATCTGTCTATTAATTGAGTATGAATTAGCTTTACATTAGCTCATACTTTGAATTCTCCAAGTCCTAACAGCTGCTAATATTCTTTATAGCCCAAAGATTAAAGCCTATTGTTTTGGTTAACATTTGATAAATGTCAATACATAGCTTTTCCCATTATACCAGTGACCTCTCTCTGATTATAAGTCTATGAACTCTTGTCTCACTGTGAGTGTTTCAGATGTGATCTCTGTGGGAATTAGATAGATTCACCAGGATTTTGCAGAATAATGAGATAGAACATCATAATGAAAGTGCACCTTCCCAGAGGCACTCTGTGGTTCCCTGATCATGTAGGTTCAGTGACTTAGGCTTGGGAGTGCCCTGAATAAAGTAAAATAGGGATGAGCATGCTCCACAGATATCTATTCCTTTTTCAGTGCCCTCTTTCTGAAAGACCTTTCTTTTCAAATATGTTACAATTGTGAAAATATATCTAAGGGCTAGTAAATGACCTTTAACAATCTCAGGCATGCTGTTCCTTTCCCTCCATACAGCTGACAAAAGCTCTGTGTATTGTGAGATAAGATGGCGTAACTTCTGGCATTAACAAATGGCCAGGATCTTGGCTAACATTGTGTGATTTGAGAAGTTTTAAGTCAAGGTTGGTATAATATGAAGTTTTATATACACACACACACACACACACACACACACACACNATGTAGGTGTGTCTGTCTTTGGTTTTTGAACCAGACCAGAGAACCGGCGCCCACAGTAGCCAGAAAGGATCTTGGATCCCTTGGAGTTGGGTAATTCCGAGCCACCCAACATGGGTGCTGGGAATTGAACTTGAATATTCAGCAAAATAAGTACCTAATCTTCATTGCTGAGCCATCTCTCAAGTCTCATAGTCTAAATGAACTGAGTGTTTATTCCCATCATCTCTGTGTTAAAAATGTGTGACTATGCTAGTCTTCTATAATGATGAATAATACAAATATGTCATCATTTGACTATCTGGATCATTAACTACCTAGATCTTGAACTCTAACTTGTTCACACTCATCATCTTGAGAACCTTGTCAAAGCCAGAGATTATTGGTAACTTCTTGGAATCATTTGGGCATGTTCCAAAATGTGGCCCCAAGCTGTTGTCAAATTATGTTGTTAGACCAGAACACTTCATCTATCACATAAAGGGAGAAGGGGCAAGACGGAAGCCCTTCAGTTGATTTGTGGCTGTCAGTGACATTTCTGGGATGGTTTTAGTTTGGTATCCAGTGTGATATTTTCATTCAAGTAATTTAATGTGGGAAACCATTGCTGTTAACTCTGACCACCACAGCCATTCTTTGTCTATGTCCAGCTTCTGAAGATAACTTATAAATGAATTGTAAAACTATCCTAAATTCTCTCAAATCTTTCATTATTTTACTAAATTATTCTAAGTGGGTTTCTCTGACTAGAAATTTAAAGGCCAGATTAGCCTCACTACTCTGCAAAATCATAATTTTGATATATACATATTTTGAACATCATTGGTAATATTGCTTCCTATGTGAGATTTATCAGTTATTGTATTCACACAAAGCATCAGTGAATGGGAAATAAATGTAGATCTTGTGCTTCCTTAGGCAGTCTCTGGGTTTACTTTCATTCTAATTCTACTGCAAGGGGACCACTCATTCCATTGGCTGTGGATGAACTAGGAAGGAATACATATCTTTTGCAGATCAGAATTTTTTTTTTTTTACTTTGTGTGTGTCTTTGTTTACTGAGCTGAACAGCCCACTGAGCTATTGGATTTGTTACCACAGTATCTGCAACCACCAGGAGCAAACTATCCCAAATCATGATCTATAAGGAAATGTGCCCCAGGAGCAATTCCACATCTAATTCAGAGACGAAGCAGATGAGAGGCAGAGATTTAGCCTTGAGGTTATATGACTTTATTTTGTGTTTAATGTAGGGTTTAAGACTCATGCTGTTGGACAAGAGGATTTAGACTCCTAAGCAGAGATGCGCTGTACTTTTGAAAGGAGTGAGTACACCATTCCTTCTCAGTCACATTAGAGGCAAGACTAGCTTTTCAAAAGCCTCCTGCTGGCTCCCAGGGAGCTCAGGAAGCAATGTTCTGGTGATTAAGCAGCAATATCATTATAAAAGCCAAATGAATAATCATCGTGTTAATGAACTTTATCTCAAAAATAATTAGTTTTTTAATGTTAAGTCTCTTCCAATATGAAAGAAAAAATGTATTTCCATTCCATCTAATCAACCTGAGATGTACATCATCTATATAATTTCATATCCTTGTCTTCTAGATCTTTAAAAATTGTGACTTCAAAAGATGCTGTCTGATCATTCAAGAAGAGGTCAACCTTTATCCACCTCTCTTTCCTCTCTCTCTCTCTCTCTCTGAGAGAGAGAGAGAGAGAGGAGAGAGAGTCTCTGTCTCTCTATCTCTATCTCTCTCTTTCTCTCCCTCCTCCCCCTTTCTCTGTCTTTCAAACAAACACACACACACACACAAACAAACACACACACAGCTACAAATTAGATTTGTTGGTGACAAGCAATTTATAGTTTACATGTTAGTTACCACAGGTGAACTGCTCAGGAGCATGCTCTAGCACTTAAAATAAATTTGGAAAGGCTATTTCAAAAACAAAGAAACAAACAGTGATTTTTAAAAATATATACAGTGATTTTATTCCTGACTTGTGTTTCAGAGAACAATAACTAAAAAAAAAGTTCAAAAGAAGTTTATTTATGCAAAATAGCAATATAAAACACTCTTGACTAAGAGTCTTAATATGCTTCTTTGCCTGTATCATGTGATGGTTAGATAGGTTTCTCTGAACATATAATTGATGTTACTACTGTAACGCACTTGTTTCTCCGTTTTGGCACCTACTGTGCTACAGGATAATGTGAAAGGAGATCACCAGAGAGGACTCCTGATGAGTAGAAGCTCTTGACTCAAAACATGTACTTCAATTCAGACATGATAATCCAAAAAGAAATGTGTACATATCTACCACCCCAGAGGAAGCATTGATAAAAAATTGACAGATGTTTCCCCCTTAGCTCAACTGTCATGTCAGGGGCCTGGAACAGATATCACCTTGATGAATCTTCTCCATACAACAGTAATTCCTTTACTAAGCTTATGCTCAACATCATTTTAGTTGATACATGAGCAGAACATTAAAAACAGTTTTAAATATGTATTAGATAAAAGAAATTACTATCATAGTGCAGTGTGATTTCACACATAATTTTTAGCACATTTAAGACCAAATAATAAAGTGAATCAATTTAAAACTGACTGAGGAATGTTCCAGAATAAATATAATTCAACTGTTAATGCTAGTATGGAAAGATATGTTTGTGTGTGAACAAAGAGAGGCAAGAAGACAGATTTTAAATAAGGCGACTTACCAATTTTGACAGTAGACAAGTACAAAAATCAGAACTATTGTCCAAATTTGAATTCTTTCTTTCTAAACAATATTCGTGGTGGAAGTGTGTGTGCTTTGTGTGTGTGCATGTGTGTATGTGTGTGTGTAGTGTACAGTATACTTGGATGATCACATTGATGCAGATGCATATGTTTATATGGGTGCATATATATGTTGTAATACACATGTGCTTCAGTGCAGATGTTTATGCAGGTGTATGCCTGACTTATTCTATATAGCTAGCTCACTCCAGGGCATCTCTCTGTATCTCTGTCTCTGTCTCTGTCTCTCTGTCTCTGTCTCTCTGTCTCTCTCTCTCTCTCTCTGTCTCTCTCTCTCTTCCATTCAAGTGCTGAAATGACAGCCTCTCTACCACTCTCATTTGACATTTGTGTTGGTGCTGTGTGTGGGTCTTGAACCGCAGAGTCCACATTCCTGTGGTAAGTATTTCATCCATTGGGTTTTTCCCTCAACATCCCAAAGAAGGTTTTGAGAGAAAGATTCACTCTGCTCATCTTGCTGTTGTCCTGACTGGTTTTATGTCAACTAGGCAAAAGCTAGAGAGATGAAGGAGCCTCAGCAAAGGAAAAGATTCTGTGAGATCATGATGTAAGGCATTTTCTCAATTAGTATCAGTAGGGGAGAGCACAGCCCATTTTGGATAGTGCCATTCCTGTACTTGTGGTCCTGGGTTCTATAAGAAAGCAGGCTGAGCAAGGCATAGGGAGTAACCCAGTAAACAGTATCCCACCATGGCCTCTGCATCCGTTCCTGTCTCCAAGTTTCTGCCCTGTATGAGTTCCTGTCCTGACTTCCTTTGCCGATGAACAACAACATTGAAGTGTAAGCCACATGACACCCCCCAACTTGCTTTTTATTCATGGTGCTTCATAGATCAATATCAATATTCAATTATCAATCGAAAACCCAACATAGATAGACAAATATCAGAGATTGTGAAGGAATTGAGGAATAAGGGTTTTGAAAGAATGGAAGCCAGTCAGGGTATGTGGAGGGTCTGGCTAACTGTGCTTCACATCCTGACTGAAAGGACTGAATAGGCTCCAGGGCTGTCTCACTGAGGGGCTTGGACTATGTGTGCACCCATCAATCTATCAGTGTCTGCAAACAGCTCCTGACACCTTATTCTCCTGCTTTTTCTGTCCTACTCTGAAGGGTCCAAGTGAACTTTTATGATGGATGCATCTTCAGACAAAATCACACAGGAAACATTCAGTAGTACAGAAAATGAGAGAAGATTGGATGTTCACTGCTCTAAATGCTATCAAATAGTTCAGATGCTGTTTAAATGATACATAATACATAACTTACTTTTCTAAAGGTTGATCTTTAGTTGCTATTTTTCTTCTGTTGCATATACTTCGGTTATCATATAAAATTAGCAATACTTAAATCAAGGCAAAAAATCCAAATTCAATGCCTATGATACTTCCATATTCTAGGCTATATTTTAATTATACTTACAGAAATCAGAAATAAATGACAAAAACTGAAACATATTGAGAAGAAAAACCAACAAATGGTGTTCGATCCCATTAGGCTCCATGGGTTTTGAGGTCATCTCCTTTTCAATTACCCTCGTATCACTAAGGCATCTGTCTCTAAACCCTTCCTGTTCAAATCCTTCAGGATGTACTTCTCTAGGCTTGCTCTCAATTCATTTTATGTCATGCATCTCTAAGCTACTCAGGCACTTAATTTTTTTTTATCTCTGGGCTTTCTGAAATTGGCATTCCCTCACCTTTAGTCACCTTTTAATTTAATCCACTTCATAGCTACCACTGAGATCAGCTTCCCCATAATGAAGGCTCCATAGAATTTCAGTTTTTCAGAAATATGCACATTAATTGGGACATAAATCTATAATTTAGATCCTCGGTTGAGAATGTTAAAGTCAAAGTGAACCTTGTAGCTATAAAACTGTTCTACTCAAGGGGAATATGTGTTGGAAATGGGATTAAGGGCAGACAGTGGAAGACTGCTGTCATTGGCACTGAGGACTAGAGATTTGAAGGATTCACCAAGAAGAAATCAGGTTGTGAGGCATTAAGGGATTTATTTATCTATTGAGCTTGTAGATGCAAGTGAAACCCCAGTGTAGGCTTTAGGAAGGGGAAAGGAGAAAATAAAAATGGCAACCATACAGAAGGGAACTGTCACTTGTACCAGAAAGACAGTGAAGACAATTCTATCCATGTTATTTTTTTAATTATTTATAAACTAAAATGAAAATTTAGCAGTGTTTATTCTGTGCCTAGGACTGTAGTTTATTGGGAAACAAACACCCAAATCTTGTTCAGGGTAGCAGAAAGATTTTGGAAAGAAACTTGAAGATTAAAAGTTACAGGAAATAAAGCAAAACAAAACCAAAAGCACCCCCTAACAAAGAGCCACTAATCATTATTTGTGGACCATTTTTGAGCTGATGAAAATTTGTATAAGTTTAAGAGACTATTGGAAAATTTATTGACTGGTTATTGAAAATTATTAACAAAATGTGGTTATTTAAGTAGTTTTGATGATATCACAATGACCATTTTGCTCTTTATCATATTTTTTCAAAATTCTTTAGTTTTAGGAGTTATCACAAAACATCTAAAAATGGAATAAGAATTAAAAATAAAATTTAAAATTTAGAATCCTCTGTGGCTTGGCTTTGATAATTCTGGTTCTGTCTGAAAGTATAGATTTGTGTATATTTCTATGTGGTATGCATATATTCCTATCCTCTCGTATATTCTGCTCCTAAACGCTGTGTAACTGTGTTGGGAACAAATTATATCATTTCCCACAATGACCCTTACTTTCTAGGCTTTGATACAAACTTTATTTAAAAGTCTGTTTCTGGTTACACCCATCAGTAGAAACAATATGATATAACTGATAAACTAAAGAAAGGTATATCCTAAAGTGATTTCTTTCTTCTAGAAACAGAGAAAATGAAACAGTGTCTTACACTGGTGTCTAAGGAAGGTAATCTACTTTAAATAGCTCACCCAAAGTCCACTTGTTAGATCGTAAGTCTCACACAATGCAATTTAGATGCAGCACTGCCTTTAAGAGATGGTTAGTTCACTTCAAGACTGGGCTAATTCTTTCCATAATTATGTGAACACTTGCTCTCCAGGGATGAGAGTAGAGTTACAAAGGGACCCTCTCCTCCCACTTGCATCTTGCACAGGTAGCCACTCTACTGTGAATTGAAACCTCACAGGGTTATCATGGAAGCTGAACAAATACAAGTTCTTGGACTTCTTAGCCCCCAGAGCCACAAGCCAAAATAAACTTCTATTCTTTTTTAAGTCACTCCAAGCATCTTGCTATGGCAACAGAAAATGATTAAAGGAGAAGACGAAAGTCTTTTGAGGAGAGGAGTACAATTGAAAACTCTGCATTATTCTTTTAAGCCATGATGAACAAAATAAAGGAATTCAGTTTTTTGGCATTTGTCCTTTAAGAATGTAGGAAAATGAACTCATAAATAAACCTACACAATCAGTTACCCCGGTAAACCTTTCACTCTTTGGAAAACAAAATAATTGCTGTCCTGTAAGCTGAAATTTCTTTTTTTTTTATTTTTTGGGTTAGCCTGCATTCTTTTGCTTTATTGAAAGAGCATAATTAATTGCCTCTGCTTCCTCTACACCAGGATTATATTTTAGTTCTGTCCAGTTTTACTGGTATTCACATTTGAAATGAGTACAAAGACATTAGGAAGAAAAAGTAAAATGTTAAACAGAGCTCATTTCAAAGATCTGCATTTTCTAGACTCCCTATTGGGAGATTAGCAAAAGTGTCTCCCAAATAATTCTAGGCAGACCTATTAACTCAAGCCTTCCTCAAAGTGACTTCTTGTTTTGTTCAGTACTGAAATGACACCAAACATCTATCTCAGTGTTGCTTAAGTAAATATTACATGCTAAGGAGTATGGTTTAAAAATAGTTTGGGAATTGACTTTCTATTCATCACTAGGCAATAAGGAAACTGCAGCTACAGCAGCCTGTTAACAGTCTCTTCCCCAAGCAGTCTCTGTAGTCTGAGTCATTTTCTCATGTGATAGTTGATTAATGGGAAAAGAACTCTTGTGCTAAAATAAGATGTCAATAGTTCAGACAGAGCAGTGTGGCTGGACCAGTTTAAAAGGCTTGTTTTGTGGCTATTTTATTCATTCATTATTCATCCATTCATTCATAAACTCATGTTTTCTTCTATAAGTCAGGGTAAGATTACAGAAGACAATATGAGTATTAATGACATGCTCTCACCTTGAAAAAGTGATAAGGTGGATGAATACCACCAATGACATATTCAATAATTACTTTGAAGTGTGATGCTATTTAAAATACATTGGGTAGATTTCTTTATTTCATCCTCATAGCTCTATAAAGCAACAAACTATTATTATCTTTCTATTCAGAGAGCAAATTAATGCTTAGAGTATGGGATTTCCTCCTAAGAACTGCAGCAGAGAGAGGAAGTGAGGTGTTTCTATAATGCTATGAGAATAGAGAAATGAGAGATTTATACTCTCAGATGGAAAGAATACATACTTTAAAGAATGTTATATTATTTAAATTTAATTTTGATAGAAAAAATATTTGTATGCATGTTCCCATAGAGATTAGACACAACTGTAAAATTGTCTCTAGGATACTATTTTATGAATCTACATATTCTCCAGGGAGATACAATTAAACGTATGTCATCTTAAATGCTCAATGCCACAATGCCATGGAGTGAGTGCAGCCCACACACTTCCAATAACTACATTTTGATCTCTAGATGTTGACACAAGGACGGGTAGTAAAATAAACTATCTAGAATACTAGAGCGATACAGAACAAGGGAATGGATGTAAACTCATTGATCAAGGAATCAATGTTATACACTCCTCCCAGTTAAATATGAAGTGTGGAGGGTAGGAAATACTGAATATTGCATGTTTTCTTTCATATGCGAAATCTATCAATCATTTATCATCTGTGTATATGTCATTAAGCGATACACACACACACACAC
>LOEQ01003930.1:234765-245438 GCA_001685075.1 Bramus lutescens
CAATTTGTGTGTTGTTATTTCTGGGTATAAGCTAGCCATGTGGGAGCTGGGCCAAATGAAAAGCAGACCCGCCCCCCTTCACTACAGATGTGGAGTAAGGGAAACACTCATTCATTGCTGGTGGGAATGGAAACTTGTGCAACCATTTTGGAAATCAGTGTGGAGGTTTCTTAGGAAATTCAGGATCAACCTACCCCAGGATCCAGCAATTCCACTCTTGAGAATATACCCAAGAGATGCCCAATCATACTAAAAAAGCACTTGTTCAACTATGTTCATAGCAGCATTATTTGTAATAGACAGAACCTGGAAACAGCCTAGATGCCCCTCATTTGAAAAATAGGTAAAGAAAGTGTGGAATATATACATGCATTAGGGTACTACTCAGTGGTAAAAAACAATGATATCTTAAATTTTGAATGCAAATGGATGGAAATAGAAAACACTATTCTGAGTGAGGTAACCTAGACCCCAAAAGATGAATATGGTATGTACTCATTCATAAGTGGATTTTAGCCGTAAAGGACGTTTAACCTATAATACATGATCCTTGAAAAGCTAAATAAGAAGGTGAACCCAAAGAAAAACATATAGTTTTCCTCCTGGATATTGGAAGTAGACAAGATTGCCAGGGAAATGTTGGGAGCACAGGGGTGTGCATGGGGTGGGGGTGAGGGGAGATGGGGAGAGAGAAGGGAGAAGAGAAGGATGGGGAGAGCTTGGGGGAATGCGATGGTTAAGATGGAGGAAGGGTGGATATGGGAGCAGGGAAGTAAATAATTAAGGGAGCCATTTTAGGGTTGGCAAGACTCTTGACTCTAGAGGGTTTCCTAGGTGTCCAAGGCAATGTACCCAGCTTGTACCTTGGGCAGCTGAGGAGAGGGTGGCTGAACTGGGCTTATCCTAGAGCCACACTGATGAATATCTTGCATATCACCATAGAACTTTCATCTGGCTATGGATGGGGATAGAGACAGAGACCCACATTGGAGCACTGGACTGAGCTCCCAAGGTCCAAATGAGGAGCAGAAGGTTGAAGAATCTGAGGGAGAAAATCAGGACCATGTGTTGTGCGCCCACCCACTGAGACAGTGGGGCTGATCTAATGGAAGCTCACAAAGGCCACCTGACTGAGACTGATGGAGCATGTGATCAAACTGGACTCTCTGAATGTGGCTGACAATGAGGGCTTCCTGCAAAGCCAAGGACAACGGCACTGGGTTTTGATTCTACTGCATGTACTGTTTTTGTGGGAGCCTAATCTGTTTGGATGCTCACCTTCCTAGACCTGGAAGGAGTGGGGAGGTCCTTGGACTTCCCATAGGGCAGGGAACCCTGACTGCTCTTTGACTGGAAAGGGATGGGGAGGGGGATCTGGGGGAGTGGGAGGGAAATGGGACGATGGGTGGAGGTCGAATTTTTTTAATAAAAAATTATTATGGCTTTCTGGCCACTTCTGCTAGGGAAAACTTTGACTCTTTCAAGCAGGTGGTCCAGACTATGGAGCTATGTACACACCGTTGCAACTTGCTTCCTGGAAAGGAACTTGAAAAGCCATAGGAGCTTTTGAGTGTTGTTTATGGTTCCACTGTTGCATCTTGCTTGGTGGCATGGACCTTTAAATGCCATAGAGTTGCGACAATAAACATGGCTCCAGCCAGTACCTCAGCCATGATTGCTTAGTAAATTAAAGACCCATATGGTCAGAAAAAGAGAGATATACAGAAAAGAGAGATTCAAAGAGTAAGGAAACCTCTAAATGTTTTACAGTGTGTTAAAGATATATACAGGCTAAACCTTCAACTTCTCAGGAAATAGCAAAAAGAAAGAGAGTAGCTGGTTGTGGTGGTGCACGCTGGTAGGATTTGCAGACTGATCTCTGTGCGTTCAAAGGATAGCCTGGTTTACAGAGGGAGTTCCAAGACAAAGATACACAGAGAACCTGTCTTAAAAAGCCAAAAGTTAAAAGTAAAAATNAAATGCTGCAGAATTAATCCAAGATAGGTATTTTGAAAATATCTTGACTTCAAAGTTGAAGTCAAAAGGTATGTTACTTTGGAGAAGAGATTTTGCTTTTGTTTTCACAGAAAACAAGAGGCACTGGATTTATTCAGTGTTAAGAAAAATCAGCTTTGATTAAGGAAGACCACCTGAGAAATCCTCGGCATGAATAGATAGCCCAGATGTCTGAGTTCTTCATCCAGAACAGGTTCAAGACTGCTGCCTGAGATGATCAAGACTCACAGGATACTTCAGTCAGGACTTGAACATAACTCTAAACTTTCTTTAAGTCCCCATAAGGTTATCAGTTTCCCTAACCAGGTGGAAGTAACCTGGAATACTATGCTCTCATTCCCAAAAAATGGACTACGGATATTTTCCTCTAAAAAAAGGTGGGGGAAGTGGTGCAGGAAAATTGTCTGTATTCTGTCAATCATGTTTTAAATAACTGCTAATTGGCCAGGCAAGAAGTACAGATGGGAAAACCAGACAGGAAGTATAAATGATGCAATGAGAACAAGAGAATCCTGGGAAGGAGGACTTTGATTCCTCTCACTCCTGCCCAGATCACCAAAGCAGCATGATGTGATATACTCCACTGAAAAAGGTACTGAGCCACATGGCTAACATAGATCAGAATAATGGGTTAATATAAGCTACAAGAGCTAATAAGTAGCCTGACCTAATGGGCCAATCAGCTTTATAATTTAAATAAATAAATAAATAAATAAATAACTCTTTTATTTATCATAAAAAAGAGGCACAAGTGCTAATGTTAGAGTTTACTGCAAGGATTTCAGAAGGTACAAAGATTTTGGTAAACATACCAGAGGAATAGTTAGATGTATAAACATCTTTAAGATATTTATTTACCTCTTTTAGACCTGATTTAGGAAATGAAGAGCTAAGCAGTAGTGTGGAAACACATTTTATACAGTGAAGTTACAATCAATAATTATATGAGGAATGGTAAAATTGAAGGTCACTTTTAGGTATCTACCATACGAATATTCACGAGCAAGAGTTGTTATTGAATGTTCAAACCATGGAAATCATTTGATTAGGAAAGGGTAGTTACAAAGTTTAACAATCTCTGCACAGAAGAGGCAAAAACACAAAGATAAATCGAGAACAAAAGATGAGAAATTTGAGAGACTTTCCTTCTAATCAAGTCATTATTAGTGACGGAAAAAGGGGAAGAGAACATGCACTCATCAGGCATCTTTTACTTAATGTTCCATTAAAAGTGTAAAATATGACTGGATCATAGGGACTCCTCCAGTCCAATATAAAATAAGGAATATTTTATATAACAATGAAACCCTGGTCAAGACCATTTATAAAAGGAAATGTTTAATTTAACTTTTAGTTTCAGGGTTTGAGAGTCCACTATTAGGGAATCAAGGAAAAGCTGAGAGTTAATATACCATCTTGATGCTCAACCACTAGGCAAGAGAGGAAAATGCGAGAAATGGTATTTTGAAATGACAAAACTGGCTTCCAAAAACATATCTTTTCCAAGGCCACCCTTCCTGATTCATAAAAGTTCTACTCACTGGAGACCATGGCCTCTAGGGCCCATTCTCATTCAAACCTCCACATATGTCCTATGTCAAAGCTGAAGAAAATACCTGAAACACACAGGGGATCTACTTTTATTTGAAGCTCCTCTTTCTTTGTTTTACTCATTAGCAGGAGCTTTTCTTTTCTTTTTCTTTTTTTTTTCAGATACCCTGATTCTGATAGAAGAGATGGTAGAAGTAGCCTTGAATGTGTTGTCACAGGAGACTACTTCCTAATTTTAACACAAGTAGTACAGACATTGAGAGCAACAATTAGTAAACTGGACTTCCCGAGGCTGAGAATCTTCTGTAGAGCAAAGGACATGATCAATAGAACAAAATGGCAGCCTTTCAGAATGAGGAAAGATCTTCAGCAACCCCACATCTGTCAGAGGGCTGATCTCCAAAATATAGAAAGAACTCAAGAAACTAGACATCAGAATACTAAATAATCCAATAAAAACCTGGGGTACAGAACTAAACAAAATAGACAAAAAAGGAATCTCAAATGGATTAAAGACTTTTAAGGAAGTGCTAAACATGCTTAACCATCAGGGAATGCAAATTGAAACAACTCTGAGGTATCACCTGCACCTTTCAGAATGGCCAAGATCAAAATCACTGATGATAGCTCAAGCTGGAGAGGTGGTGGAGTAAAGGAAACACTCTTCCATTGCTGGTGGGAGTGCAAATCTGTACAGCTGCTTTGGAAATTAGTATGGTGCTGTCTCAGAAAATTGGGATTCAAACTACCTCAAGACACAACAAAATCATACTTTATATGCAAAGGAAGCATACTCATACCACAAGGACCTTTGCTTAACTATGTACATAGCAGCATTATTCATAATAGTCAGAACCTGGAAACACCCCAGATGCCCCTCCACTGATAAGAATAGATAAGAAAATGTGGTACATTTACTCAATGGAATACTATTCAATGATGAAAAACAATGACATCTTGAAATTTACAGGCAAACAGATGGTTTCATTTTCTTAAATTTCAGACCAACCCTTTTTTGATATATTCATATATGGCATGATTTTGATTTTCTCTTTTCATAAAGATAAGAAAATCAGACCTTTATCAAGAATGCGAGGCTTCTCATAATCTGAATGATTCTCTGTTCCATAGTAGTGGATCATTTTTCCTCTTCTCCAACTCCTGTCCTTATGACATATAGCAAAGATTTTCTCCCTTTGCTACAAGCAGTCCATCATTGTACTTCCAGGATATCCCTTCCCCAGGATTCAAAATATCTTTGCGAATTTCTTCTCTTTACACAGTTTAGTTACTGATAAGAAAACCTAACTATTTATCTCACATCATTGTTGTTAACTTAGAAATAAAGCACAGCCTTTTTAGCCACTGGCAAAGATCACATCTAATATTTCAAACTAAGAACAAGTAATAAACACAGGTCTTCTTCATTACATTCAGGCTGTACTAGAAGCAGTAAGTCATAAAAAAATCTGACCCCCATCCTTCATTGCACTCTTAAAACTATTGGAAAAATTGAATGGCAATAATCTTCAGCTTTCAGTAATAAAATAATTTTCAGTTATGTAATTTAGAAAACAATGTGTTTTTAACTGAATTTAAAATTTGGTAGAACACCCATCAAAATTAATTACTCTAATCATATAATTTATATTTCTTCACTATTTAGATCACAAAAGAAGTTTGAATTATAAGTAAAATCAATTTTGGGGCAAAGAAAGAAGTGTTCAACTGAATAAAGAAAGTTGTCCAATTATTAATGCAAGTTATGAATGGCTAGTTTTCTTTTTTGAATTGAAACTTTTTATTTCTTATGTATTTTTTCAAAATTCATATTTTGATCTGGGTAATAACTATCATCTACAGAACCGAGAACATGTTCTGTAGTCTGGAAATTGCTTTGAAGGCACATACCTTAAAATAAATCAAGTTAAGATATAACTTTTGTTATTAGTTTTTAGCCGTACAGTAATAAACTGCAGTGAATGTGGCTGGATTTATTTCTCCTTTTGGGGATTTATTGGTGTTTTCTTTATAGCTTGATATATGAGCAATCATTGTAAATGTTCCATTGGCTCTTGAAAAGAAGGAGCAGTGCTTACATAGGATTTAGGTTTTGAAATATAATCACACACAAAATAAATCCTATTAATATATTACACAGAACAATTTTTGTTTACTTTCTCTGTCAAAGACATTGTTAAAGTTTTTCAATTAAATTTGTATTGCTGGCCAACTCTGTATTTTGTTTTGCATGTTAATATTGAAAATCCTAGGCTAAAGATTTACCACAATTCTAGTTATGTACCCAAATGGACTATGTTTCCATTACAAATAGAAATGAACTATAACACACACACATATATGCATATATTATTTTACTTTATTTTAAAGAGTAAAATGTTATGACAAAACTTTATATGACTATGTTACTTAGTTAACTATATGCATAACATCATTTTTTATATTTATAAACAGGATTATCATGCTCCTTACTATCTCATTACAATTGCTTTCCACTTGTTTGTTATTTTTTATTAGACTCTGTAATAAATTTTATCTTGAATTCTACTAGGATATTGTTGAAATTTCTATATTACTTTTAAATTTTTAAAGTTTTGTAAATCTCATGATCTTGTTTTGTTTTTTTTTTTTCTAGGCCATATATGCCTTTTCTCTTTATCCATTTATCTTGTCTGCAGTATGGAATTCATTTATAAATAAAGGCACACACATATCTTTTTAGACTATTCTAAAAATATTTTTTAAATTGAGAAATGCACTGAAATGTGGCTTAGAGCAAATACCTCTCATTTAAAGATTTATCCATTCATATATTATGTGTATTAGTGTGTACCTGCATGTATATTTGTGTTTTACATGGGTTCAGGGCATGTGGGGACCAGAAGGAGACAATGGCTTTCCTTTGGAACTGGAGTTGCTGGTAGCTCAAGAGTACCCAGTGAGTACTCTAAACACAGAGCTACTTTTTTCTGAACATATCATTCATTTATACACACATCATTTGGAGACATGCGTGTGTAACCAATATTTCATGAAGGCTGAGAACATAAACAAATACCACAAAACATTCAATTAAATAGTAATCCTTTATAAGACAGAAACAATCGTAACCTCTGTGATAGCAGGGGTGAAAGTGTAAGCAACTGTCCTAAACAAAATAAAGAAGTATCCTTGACTTCTTTTATATGTGGAATGTAAAATATTTGATCTTAAACTAGCTGCAATTAGAATGATGGTTACTAGAAGCAATATATATATATATATGTGTGTATATATATATATATATGTAATCTCTATGTGTGTGTGTGTGTGTGTCTATAAATACGTTCTGCTGGGGGATTACTAAGATATACTAATGTGCTCTATGTTTCAATGCAAGAAAAAAATTTAAGTTTCGACACAAAGAACTGCTCTTAAGACTGGAGAGGGAGGGGGAGAGGGGAGGAGGGAAATGGGAGGAGGTGGAAATTTTTAATAAAAATAATAATAATTTAGTTTATTCATAAACAATTATGAGAGATGATAAGATTCATTAAAACATTTCATTATTGTGTGTGAATGTAATTGAATTAGAGACTTGTTTCCCACAGCACATATGTGGAGGCTTTGTGAAACTGTTTTCACTTTCATTTATTTATTTATTTATTTATTGATATTCATCTATTTAATTTACATCCTGGATGCAGCCTCCCCTTAATCCTTTCCCATTCCCCCTCATCCTCCTTCCTCCCAAGGGCCAATCTCCCCTTCTTTTGTTTCTATGTAGGAAAGGACAATTATCCCATGAGCATCAATATAACGTGGTACATCAAGTTCCCGTAAGACTAAGCCCATCCCCATGTATTAAGCCTGGAGCAGAAGATCCAGTATGAGGAGTAGGTTTCCAAAACCTGGTAAAAGAGTGGGAGACAACACCTCTACCACCTGTTAGGAGTCACACAAGAGGATCAGGTTCCACACTCTAATATATACAGAGTTCCTATGTCAATCCCATGCAGGCTCTCTGATTGTCAGTTTAGTCTCTGTGAGCACCTATGAGCCCAAGTTACTTGACTGTGTGAGCCTTCTTGTTGTGTCCTTCACCCCTCTGGCTCCCACACTACCTTTTTCCCCCCTCCTCTGCAGGATTCCCTGAATTCTGCCAAATGTTTGGCTGTAGGTCTTTGCATCTACCTCCACCAGCTACTGGATGACCACGCTCTGATGACAGTGTGGCCAGGCACCAGTTTGGTCACGGGACATGGCCACTTCAGGCTACTTATCTGCTGTTGCCAGGTATCTAAGCTGGGGTCCTCCGTGTAGACTCCTGGGAGATTCCCCTGCAATAGCCTTCCACCTGACCCTGAAATGCCACCTCCAGCAGTCCCCTTCAACACTTTCTCCTCCATGCCCCACCAAAGAACTTGTCATGTCCTTACTAGTCAACTTTCATCTAAATATATGCATAACAACCATGTATGTATTGTAGTTATTTAATTCAAAATGGGATTTTCAAGGTGTGTTTGTGTTGTTGCTTGTATCTATATTTTACTTGTTAAGTTTCAAGAGCATTGTGTTGAATGAGCAGATATGTAATCATTTACACCCCTTGGTTATGTGATACACATTTAGGTCCTCTCAACCTTTTATTATAGGATGTTGAACAATTTTTTTTCTCAGATATATGGCCTCTTTTTCTCCTGAATACATTATGCAGTAGAATGGCTTCCTGGAATGGGCAGGCATCTAAAGTCCATGCGGTTAGCACATAGTTTTCCAAAGAGGCAGGGTACTTTCAGTGTCTCTCTAATGGATCCATTTGCTTCACATATCCATCTTTGGCAAGTGGTGGACGAGCAACCCCAGGGTATCTGAAAACCTTTGAAGGTTCAGAGTGTCAAAAGCATTTTTATTTTAGTCCTAGGACATAATTTGACTTTTCTTTCATATTAACATCTACAATGGTACAACAAAAACAGTTCTTGATAAAAATATATCTGCTGATAGTAGATGACTATGTAGCATTTCAATAAACCATTCAGGAAGCCATTGTTTTCCTCACAGTGGGAAAAATATGAAGGAAACAAAGAAAACCATACAGGGCAAAATCATGAGTGTCCTGTATGAATAACCAAATGTGGATAATTTTACCAACTTGAAAACCATGAGGATATTCAATTTTAGTATCCCTTGTTACCTGATGGGAAATACGCACAATACTGACACATTTTGACGTCAAATGTGTATTTTGACAAAACTTACTTTAGTCATGAATGACTCGGTTGGTTTTTAAAAGCATTTTTTTTCCATAACATAATTGTTGTATCTAGTCACAGTGTCACAGTAAGGAATTATTGAAAATCTTCTAAAATTTAACTATTTATCATTTCAGAAAAAATAACTATGTCACCAGTGACAAAATTCATCTTTTAAGCAAAACTTTGAATCTTGGAAAACTTCTTGCAGCTTCCAGGATTTAAAGACATACCTGAGAAGATTGATGAGAACAGTAATATATGTGGATTTTGATATTATACAATGTAGTATGTCAACTGTGGCAAATCTACATCATTTAAGGAACCAGTGTTTTGCAAAAGAAAAAGAAATTATGGTATTGTACAATGATGCTTGAATAAAAAAAAGTTGCTCAATTAAAGACTGAGCAAAAAAAAAAGGCTTCACTATAACAGAATGTGAGTTTATTTACATAAGCTTTAGTATCCTAAAATTGCTGAAATTTTCCCATAAATTGAATTGTTTAAAATGCTAAAAAGTTATTTCTCTGTGTTCTTCTTACCTTTATTTTTAGGCTTTATTGTCTGTGTTTAGTTTCTAATGATTTCTCTTGATCAAGGTTTCTAAGCCTTCCTCTTTACGTGGCCAGTTTTTGCTAATTGATGTTGTCCCTCTTCCCCTTTCTCTTTCTCTTTCCTTTTCTTTCCCATTTCAACATCCCTGTTCCTCTTTTCTGTATTGGAGATTGAACCTAGGGTGGTGCGTGTGGTCTACAAGCTCTCTACATGTGAGCAATATCCTATCTCTGATGTGTTTTCTTAATTCAATAATAGTCATTTGAGTTTTTGATCATGTATTCTCTCAAGTTGATTTTCTGTCATCTTGTAAACATTAAAATGTATTTATAATTGCTAAATTCAAAAACTGGGCTATCCATTCATTTCCTCTATTATCTTTGATTGTTCATGATTTGCGTGTATAGCAATTTAATTATGAACAGGAAACTGTAGATAACATTACATGGACCCTTTGGAGCCAATTTTCCTCCAAATATATAGATTTTTATGTGGCAGAGAGGCATTTAAATGACCATAGATCTCTTTGATTTTACAGAGGCTTCTTTATAATGAATGAGCCTTCTGACTTTACTGAGCCATTAAGTAAATAAGTTCTAGTCCCAAGTTGACTAGTGAGACAGAAAGGGGATGGACTCTGCACAGTGTTGACGGAGCTTATCAATACTTAAAATCTGTTTCTTCCTAGCATCAAGAATATTCTAAAAGTCCTGCCTCGTAACTCCTGCTTGCTTCAAGATTTATTAAAGAGTTTCTCTGCGTACTGATTAAACAAATTAAAAAATATGTGTATGTGTCTGTGTTTTGATACATGTGTATGTAGTGGTGTAGAATCCTCTGAAGCTAGTGTTATAGGTACTTGATGGCCTGCAGATGTGGGTAATAGGAACCAAACACATATCTTCTGTAAGAGCTACAAGCACACTTCCATTCTACGATATCTCTTTAGCCCCCTGAATGAGGATTTTTTTTAAGCCCTGCTCAAGAATTTGAGAGAGTTACATGTAAAATGTTAGGTTTGGCATCAATAACACCCTCTTTTTCAGACAATTTTAAAACTTCCTGCAGCAATGGGATCTGATGTATAAACCGATGTTATGATTTTTTCCATGGCACGGTTAAGAGGAAGGCTTTTATTGCAAATAGGAGAGGGGAACATTCAGAAACAGTTGGAAGAATCTAGAACAGAGAAAGAAGACTGAAGATGTCCAGTAGAGTGGATCTCCCCAGGGCTATCTGTGATATAGACTAGAAGGAAAAAAAATAGAAGAAACATAGTGAGAGGAGGAGGAGGAG
>LOEQ01003930.1:253151-271072 GCA_001685075.1 Bramus lutescens
AGAGAGAGAGAGAGAGAGAGAGAGAGACAGAGAGACAGAGAGAGACAGAGAGAGGAAGAAGAGATAAAGGTTATAGGTTATTCATATGTGAGAAAATCTGCTTGCAACAAATAACATGTAGCTATTCTATCACTTCACCCCTTAAGTGTCTGCATTTTTTGAATCCCCAACTACTCTGTGGTTCCAACTTCCCATTTGAAAGCATTCTCTATCCAACACCACTTGATGCTGTTGCTAAATTCATTGTTAAGGGTTTCTTTCTGATGTTATCCCTCAGAGAGGCATCATTTCCCTCATTCTGTTGTCCATGCTGTTAATGTTGACCATCTGGGTTTTTATAACTTCATCCAGTGTACTTAATAATTTCTGTAAATGAGGTGTCTTAAGATTTTGCCTCAAGCTTTTGAATCATAAAGACTCAAAGCCACAACAGAAACAATGAACTTGGATGAGATCAAAAGTATTAATAAACTCATTTAATTTCCTTGTTTATTTTTCCTACATGTAGCAATACATTGTACATTTTTGAATTTATCCATATTCAGGTAGTTTATAATCATTAAAACTCATATTTTTTTGCATTTCAAACTGACTCATTTTTTTTCTTTCTTAGCTGGAACCTTGCAACTGAATTTCAATTTCCTTACATTATCAACTTTCCTTCCCCATTAGTGTGAGACATCACTTTAATTTTATTTTATCATTGTCCCACAAGATCATGTTTTCTTTCACATTTTTAAACATGGTGTAAAAGTCTTCTTCAAGTCCCAAATTTCTGAATCTACTAGGAAAACAAAAGAAACACTTCATGATTTAGGCACAGGAAGTGGCTGTCTGAGTAGGACTTCAGTAGCTCAGGAAATTGACAGATACATGAGATTGAAGATAGAGCTCAATAGAAGAGGGCTTACTTAGTCTACACAAGGCCATGAGTTCAGTTCTGAGCACCACAGAAACAGACAGACAGTTCTGATAAATGGATCTGATAGGTGCACTTGTTTAAAATGCTTCTCCATATTAAGGAAATAATCAAAAGTCTAAGGAGTGAGAAGACAGGAGGAGAATCTCTACTAGCTAGTCATTCAAAGAAGATTAATAAATTCCTGTCAAATGAGGATCCTTTAAGCAAACAAACAAAATATTAATTAAGAAAATATAATATGGATCCTCTAACCTCAAAGCTCAGACCTTCTCATGAGCTTGTGAGATAAGGTAACTCAAACCTTCCTATTCCTGGGGAGGCAGGGTTTGTATCCTTGTTCAGCACTAAGAGCCTTAAGAAAATGAAATGTTGGCAACTATCCCCATTTAAGATTAAGGGATCAAAATATCATAGAAAAGTGTGGAAAGTTAAAAACACAAGGGAAACTACAGGGTCAAGGGAAAAGAAAGCAACTCTCATGGCTGACTGTGGTTGCAAGTAATTTTTGCTGGACATCTTTTTTCATGAGAAGGGAATATTACTAAATGTAGGTAACCTTCACCAGAACTTTTGCTGGTTCTAGCATAAATTTTGATATTTTATCTACAGATATTTTATCTATAGATAAAAATATTTTGTCTTATCCTTTTAAGATCTGTAGACCTTAAAAGTAAAAAGATATTAAAATGGGGTACATATATGTTTTTTCCTTTGTAAATCCATATATTTAAACCATTTAAACATGTTTCTCTTTTGAAACCCAAAGAGCTTGAACGTATATTATTAACTCTTAAGTCAATCTTAGCTTATAACTCTGTCTCTACTTGTTCTCTCTTTCCCTTCTTAACATTTGCCCTTAAACCTACATTAAAACATATTCTTGATAAGCATCAAATTTAATTAAAAATTAAATATATAACAACCAAATAATTAATTCAACACCTAGGCAAATGAACTTAGCAGATATTTCTAAAATGAAGTACAAAAGCCTTATAAATATGTAAAGAAGGTTTGATTACTTTAGCTACCAGAAAAAAAAGCAATTCTAAAGAATCTGAGCTTGCATTTTACCCTACAAAGGCTGGGTAGCTTCAGAAAAGCAAATGAGACAAATTACAATATGTTGTGGGGAAAATGGAACACTATACATAGTTGATGGTAATTTAAACTAGTGTATCCATTATGGAAATTAGTATGCAGGTTCCTCAATGTATTAGAAGTAGAACTATTATATGATCCATCTATAGCACATATAGATATAAGTCAAAGGAATTCAAGAGAATATACAATAGAGGTACTTATATATCCATATTTCTATCCTTTTACAGAAGGAAAATTATTGAATGAGCCTAGGTGGTCATTAAATGGATGAATGTATAGAAGCTATGTGAATATTATTCACCTATAAAGAAGAATGACATAATGTAATTTCAGAACACACTGATAGAACTCTGCCTGTCCACATTAAGTGAAATAATTCAGACTTGTAAAGACACACATAACATTTTTGGCTACCCTGGGATTTTTTTGTTTTTCCATATGAAGTTGAGTAATTTCTTTCTCTTAGGGGCCATATTGACAGTAAAATGGAGGCCATTATAAAAGATATGGAACTAGATAAGAAATAGCACATGGTTGTTATATGTAATTTTTAAGGTGTGTTACTTTTGCTTATGTTGCATTTGTTTAAGTCTGTGAAACTGTGATTATTTGCCTGTCTGAAACACCTGGTGTTCTAATAGAGAGCTGAATGTTCAATAGCAAGGCAGGAGAAAGTATAGGCGGGATTGGGAGGCAAAGAGCACATATAGGAGGAGAACTCTGGGAAGAGAGGAAGGGAAAAGAGAACAAGGAGAGGAGGATACTAGGGGCCAGTGGCCCAACCACAGAGCTGGCCACAGGGTAAGAATAAAATTAAGATATGAAGAAGTAAGAAAAGGAAAAATCCCAGAGGCAAAAGGTAGATGGGTTATGTTGAGAAAAGCTGGTGAGAAACAAGCCAAGCTAAGGCTGGGCATTCATAAGGAAGAATAAACATCTGTGTGTGATTTATTTGGGTGCAGTACACCCAAAAAGCCAAAAGAGTGAAAGAGTAAAAAAAAATAGGGGAAAGATAATATAGGGAATGGACATGAAAGAGAAGCCTGCATGTAACCCACTGTGACATTATAGTGGACTCTGTACTTAAAATGAGGCAGAAAGTGTCTAAGAGCCAAAGGGGATGAAGGACTCCAAGAAAACAGGCCCTCTAAATCAAAGTGATGGATGAGCATATGAACACATAGAGACTGACTCAGCATGCACAAGGCCTTTAAGGTTCTACACCAGATGGGGTGCTAGAGCTGAAAAAATAAGTGAACATATGACCTATTCCTAACCCCAAAACAATCTCCAGTTGATAACCATTTTCAAACAAAAATTTAGTTTCCAGTGAATTTTCTCTCTTTTCTCACTGAAAAAACAAACCACTCTTATTGGTAGACTTCATGACAGCAATAGATGGCCAACAGAAAACAAAGAGAGTGACTTCTTTGGAGATTCCTTGTCTCTTACTGTCAAATTAGGACTTTTATTCTATTTTTTTATTTTTATTTTAGTTATATTTTTCTTCTTTCTTTAACTCTGTAGGGCCTTTAAACATATGTCATGGCTTCTAGTTTAATGTGTGAATGAGTGAGTCTCTTGGGCCTTCTCTTGGGTTCTTTTCCTTCTTTTTCTTTTGCTTGTTTGTCTTTGTTTTTTTTCCAATTATAATGCTAGCATTTTGTTTAGTATTTATACTATCATATCATATTGAACCAATCATATTATTTACCTATAGTATGAGATTACTTGTTTTTTGATCATCTTGCAGCTCACACCCAAAATAACTACACAGAAACTGTATTAATTAAATCATTGTTTGGTCCATTAGATCTAGCTTTTTTATTGGCTAACATTTATATTTAAATTTAACCCATTTTATTAATCTGTGTATCACCACGGGGCTGTGGCTTACCAGGTAAAGTTCTGGTGTTTATCCCTGGTAGGGCTACATGGCTTCTCCCTAACTCTGCCTTCTTTCTTTCTCCCAGCATTCAGCCTAGCTTTCCCTGCCTAGTTCCATTTTGTCCTGACATAGGCTCAAAGTAGTTTTTTATTAATCAATAGTAGTTGCAGCATATAGAGGGTAAATCCACAGCATTTGTCATAGAAGACTGTTTATTTCTAATGAGAGAGAAAGGAATGGATCTAGATAGGAGACAAGTTGAGGATCTGGGAGAAGTAGAGGGAGAGAAGCCATAAAACTAATATGACATTTTTAAAATACAAAATGCCGCAATTATTTTAGACATAAAACTACAGTGGTCAGTACAACCAAGGGCATCATAGGAACCTGGAAAGAAGGGCAACGGTAGACAGAGACGTGGGACTCTAAGTGCGCTTCAGGAGTGATATTTATTTGTTTTTATCTGGTTCAGTTAGCCACAAAAGAGAGCACTTTAAGTTGTACAGGAGCTATCAGTATCTGACTTCCTTCTACGCTTCCTGGTCCTGGTGGTACTGGTCTTGCTCTACCCTAGAGGACATCCTCCTAGGCTTTATCTTTGCATTTGGTTTTCTACAGTCCTAGCCACAACAAGGTCAAGGTTTAGTCACAGTAGAGAAACTGCAAGCCTTCTGGACCGCACCACCAAAACATGGGATAAATGACTGAATGACAGAATATTCCACCAACAATGTCAGCAATACTGAGCACTGTCATTGTGTACTGAGTGCTTTATATCCACAGTCTAATTAGTGGCATAGACTGATCACGACATTATTTCTACTTTATAAACAGACAACTAAGACTTAGAGAGCACTTTTGTCTTCCTTAAGGTTGCTTCCCAAATAGTGGATTCAGAGGAAGAAGCCACACTCTACAGAACACTATTTTATGAGATATAAAATAGTTAAGCTGTAGTGTAATTCTTTCCAAATGAATCACTTAAAAATCGAGACAGGACTGCAGCAACACAATCCCAATTAATCTTATTAACTAAAATCCAGGGTCAGCTATTAGAGGTTGAAAGCTGAAAGATCAGAGAATCAGAGCAGCCAGCCACTAGAGTTCTTACCTATCTGAATACTCAGACTGAATAGCAAGTTGCTGTTTCTACGAATCATCAGACTTGTAGTGCAAATGCTAATTGGTCTTAATAATAATACCCAGAATCAGATTTTAGGGGAGAAAGCTTAAAGATCAGGGAAACAGAGCAGCCAGCTACTACTTCTTACATCTATGAAATCCTCAGACCTAATGGGGTATCCTGTCTCTCTCTACAAGTCCTCGGACTGAATACTTAGACTGAATGCGTGAGCTCCTGTCTCCTCCCACCTTTTTAAATTATTTTTATCACCCAACCATATCCCTGCCTATCTCTTGCTCCCATGTGAAGAAATTAAAGATGTTTGACTTCCAAGTACTGAGATTAAAGGTGTTAGCCGCCACTGCCTGGCTCTGTTTCCCTTTCAGACTGGATCAATTTCATGTAGACCAGGGTGGCTTTGAATTCACAGAGATCCTTCTGCCTCTGCCTCCCAAGTGCTGGGATTAAAGGTATGTGCCATTACTGCCTGGCCTCTATGACTCGTTGCTAGCTCTACCCTCTAATTGTCAGACAAGTTTTATTTATCAGATCACACACAAAGTATCACCACAGACTGTAAGTAGCCCAAGTTAGGCTCCTACTTTGCTTTATGTTGAGGAAGACCTTAGATTTGTGATTATATTATCTCATGTTGTAAAATGGTTGGGACACCTGACAGCTGTGTCTTATCACACCTGGTTTATATAGTGCTTGAGATCAACCCTAGGAATTCATGCATCCTGAGCAAGTAC
This sequence comes from Bramus lutescens, assembly GCA_001685075.1. Classification (NCBI taxonomy): domain Eukaryota; kingdom Metazoa; phylum Chordata; class Mammalia; order Rodentia; family Cricetidae; genus Bramus; species Bramus lutescens. Next base: position 258,938 of record LOEQ01003930.1, read on the forward strand.
TCTACAAATTAAGGTCCAATCCTAAACCTTCAAAATTGGGCAAGTCTAACTGCTAGCATTATTGAGATTTACTCTAGATTTCTAATATTTACACACCCTAAATATTGCTGAGTTGAACAAAAATCCCATGAATGTCCTGTCCTATTTGTCTGCTCAAATCCTTAATGCATCATTTCTCTATGTTACTAAATTGGATTCTTTCTTTTCCAAGTGTGTAACAATATGCCTGGGAGTTGTATTAACTTTGGGATGATGTTCAAGTATTGTTGGGATTCCCTAAACAAATTTTTTTTCTGGTGTTTTAATGAATCAGTGCCTAACAGATTTACATCAAGGCTTGAGTTCAGATGAAGAATTAAAGTTACCCATTTCCACATCCTCGGGAACCTAAAATGTAATTGTTGTTCCATACTAAAAGAGCTAATAATAATTAGATCTCTTGGTTGCTGATCAAAGATATGTTTTTGTCTATTAATCAAGGACTACAGATGTTTTCATCCAGAGAAAGTAGAACACAAATGTCTAATTTCAATTTTCAAATGCTTCTCATTTTTTTTTTCTGTCTCTTCCTTTCCTAGAGTGTGGCTCCATGATACATTGAGATACCTATTACTCTGCCAGTGCACTACCTGCAAAATGAAGGATTCATCCCCAGTCTCATAATCCGCTATCTTGTCACAAGCATCTTACTGGTTGGGGTAGATGAAAATGAATACTAACTACTTGAAAGTGGAAATACTGCCCAGATTTCTCACATATGTCTCTACGGTTAGTCTCCAACATGTCAAGGTGGTAGAGTCTCTCATTTACAAGCTGAGCAATGTCAGATCAAACCTAACTTGACAACCTCACAAGTTCTGTATCAAAACCAAAATTACACTTGCAAAATTTGTAAGCTAATAAATGTCTTATCATTTAGAAAGGATCTTACTAATAATGGTTTTCATTTGTACTCACTGCTGTCTACCCACAATGCCTCCGACCAGCCTACTACACATATGAACAGCACATAAGGACAAACAGAAGTAAGTTAGAAAGTATTTTTGAAATATTTCACCCTTACAGATCCTTTTATTAAAATCATCTATGTGAGCTGATAATATTCTGACACCAAAAACCATGGCCAGAGGAGATATATATCAAATAGAAATTGTATTTTTATTAATTTTGATGTTTATGAAACCAACAGGGTCTTTGCTATTACATGTTTTGAAGTTCATTGTTTATTGTTGGTTCACATTCTAGGGCCCAGGCCTAGCAGTTTCCTGTGATGACCCTCTGAGTGCCATTACCACAGGAGAGCAGAGAGGATAGACTTCATAGGACTGTGTGACTGTTGCAAGAGGGAGCCACTTGTTTGTCCAGCCACCCGGCTAGCTTACATCCAAAATAACCACACAGAAACTGTATTAATTAAATCACTGCTTGGCCTATTAGCTCTAGCTTCTTATTGGCTAAGTCTTACATCAATTTAAGCAATTTCTATTAATCTGTGTATCGCCATGTGTCAGGGGCTTACTGGCAAAGATTCTAACTAGCATCTGTCTCAGGGGGAGGATCCATGGCTTCTTTCTCTGCCACTTCTCAGCATTCAGTTATCTTTCCTGTCTACCTAAGCTCTGCCCTATCAACAGGCTAAGGCAGTTTCTTTGTTAACCAATGAAAGCAACACATAGATAAAAGGACCTCCTATACCACATAACCTTGTAATACCCAGAACCTTCTATTTGCTTCTTTCTAAACTTTTTACATTGCCTGAGGATCACATATGTTGCTCTGCCTTTCCTATCTCTCCCTTGTTCTGAATTCCAGTATTACTGCCTGGGAAGAGGCTTCCTAGGACTCTTGTGAAATATGATGTTGAATTATTTCAGCTTCTCACTGAACCTTGACCCTCTCCTTTATCACATTTCTTAAACCTGTAGTTGTGATTTATAATTAGTTGTTGTTTGCCACCAATCACACAGGGAAGCCTCCTCAAAGGGATAAACTATTTGTTTGCCTCTTAGAATTTAATTCGCAGTATCAGCAAGTCCTTTACATGTTGTGATTTTAACTGCTATTGCTGGTAGATACATTACTCCTGTGAACTAAGTATGTCTACCAGCTTTTCACTAAGTCATTAAGAGTGTTGGCCTCCAAGGTAAGCTCCTGTGATCAGGTGTGTGTGTGTGTGTGTGTATGTGTGTGTGTATGTGTGTGTGTGTGTGTGTGTTGTGATGTGTCTTAATATAGGACTTTTATATTAGGTTAGGTCCACTTTGGAATTAATCTCTCTATATCAAAATTAGGCATGCTATGTAACATAACAGTTTTGGAAATAAAATTCTATTTATTTGAGGGCCCAGAGATCTTCAGAGTACATGAGATCTTAGGAAGACATTTAAGTACAATGTGTATCACTGTGTGCAATGAGAGGAAATGTTCTTATCTGAACTACCGAACCCAACTAGCTTATATCTTTATATGTTTGCTGACTCTGAACTTATGCCAAAGAAAAGCCTCATATCAGGAAGAAGAAATGTATGTGGAGGAGAGAAACCAGCTAGCAAGGGTCTTGAAGATCCAGAAGCAGAAGTAGTCCCAAACAAAAGATCAGTTGTCTCTATAAGACTTCCAGTGAGTTCTAGGAGGTCTGAGCTCCAGAAAGAGCCTATTGTTGCTTCTATGTAGGAAACAAAGTTCCTATAGAGGGCAGAGATTTTCCACAAATGCTATGCTAACATAACACAAAGACAAAAATTGTAGAAAATTAAAACTATACTCAAAGCTTCTTGATGCTGAAGGACCAGGGACCCAGTTATTTAGTTGCCAAATCACTTTCCTGCTTGAGAGTCAGAGACGCCTCAATGAAGGACCAATTCTCACAGTATTACAATATAGCTGCATCCTTTATTGTAGTGAAGTGAGCTCCACATCTGCTATCTGCTTATTTGAGGAAAGCTGGAATGTTAGTTGTCGTATGATGACACTTGGGTTCCTTTGCTTCATTTATACATAGTATTTGGCAAGCAAACAAACAAAAGCAAATCTGAGGTTACAGTTTAGCCATAGTGTTGCGTGTTATGTTTCAAACCAGGTACAAATGGCTGAGGTAACTATTTGGCATATCAAAGCAGATCTTGCCTCCAGGTTCACCCAGAATCTATCAGTCCCTACCTGTTACAAAATTTACCCTGCCCTCTACCTGAAGTCTCCTGCCCTTGGTCTGGGATACTCTTCTTCCAGAGGCTTTTCCCTGAATAATCCAGACATTTTGGTTGCCTGACCTCTTTGTACCTTACGCCTCTTACTTGTTATACCCGATTCCCTCTTTTCCTTCTTCCTTTCTTTGCCACTCTCCCTGCATGACCCAGCTCAGTTGGTTCATGTCCACTCTGAACTTTGCCAGACGTCTCTGTCTTTACCTATGCTCTCTCACATATTTATAATATACATTTTCTCCGTTACACTTAGGAGCACTCTTGCCCTTTCCTTGTCTTTTATTTCTATTTTCTACATTCATGGTGTACTTTCCAAGCATTTTATAAGGCTATGAGTTCAATCACCAGCATAAAAAAATTGCTGCTAATTAAAAGATAAAAATAAAATTGGCTAAATGTACAAGTTACATAAATCTTAGAAATATATTACAAATCAATCTGATATTTGAGACAGGTGACAAAAAAAAAACAAAAAAAGTAAGATTGCTACAGAGACATAGAAAATCCGGATAAAAATGAATGTAAAGGTAAAAGATTTAAAAACAGAGAGCAAACTACAATAATCAATATACAATTCTAGAAAATGAGACTAAAGTGTCTGAAAATAAAATACTATTTATTATGATTGTCAGAACAGCGTCAATCTAGAAAACCACATTGACTGAAGAGAAAACATTTAAATAGAAGACTAAAATAAAAAAAACAAAACAAGAAATAAAACAGACTGTGTCAAATTAAGCAAACAGTCCATGAAGGGAATTCTCAAAGGCATAAAGCTGAGGACATTGTTCTCCACGTGAAAATCATATGCTTGGGGTCCTTAAAAGAAATCAACGACAAAGTGAACACACCGAGGTTCCTGTGACAGAGAACCTTTCTGATTTTGCATATGTGTACTATCAATTATATTACATTAAATTAAAATGCAATTTTATATTTCTCTGGGCTCTTTAAAAATATTGGCACTGTAGTACACATGCAAAAATATTTTGACCGCTTCTTCTTGGAAAATAATTTCATTTAAATTATCATTTCAATTGTAGATCATATTATGTAGAGTAATTATATAATTTACATATGAATATAGTCTCTTAAACAAAATAGGTATTATATTTTTAGCATTATTTAACATTTATTTATAAATGACTTTAAGTATTTATAACTATTCAATATTTCTATTTTCTCAGAATATATTTTGTAATCACACAAATTGCTGCAATCCAATACCATGAAATTATTATAATATGTTTATTTATAATCATTTTCTATCTAGTTAGGCACTTTAATCACATCATGGATGTTATAGTTTAATAATTAGATACTTTTGTTCATAAATACATCTTTTTGGTTTGGCCTTTTTAAAGAGAAAAAACTATAACTTTAATTTTTAGGCTAAAAATGGAATCATACTTTTGAAATGTAATATAGTCAATTGAATGAAAACAAAATCACATGATGGCATAGACCAATATAGAATGATTGCTACTTTATTTCCAAAGAAATATACTCAAGAGACAGAACAAAAATAGGTTTTCATTCATTGTAATAAAAAACAATGAAATTCATGTTTCTCTGTGAAGTTGGTTTCTTGGTGATAGCAAATAAAATATAGGGAATTGAACTTCACCTCACATAACATTGTTCCTTAAAAGTTGGATGCTTCAGACAGCAGAAGATTCATGAAATTCCATAAAGTTCTATGAAGGACTCAGAAGTAAAATAAAATGCTGTTGAGTGTGGGCAGAATGGTGGTTGCTAACTGTGAGATGAATTAAGCAGTGTTTAAAATGCATTTTGAATTATTAAAGACTTACATATGCTCAGTCTTGCTATAATGGTCATTTTATGGTATCCTCATTAATTTGGTGCTTTGGTGCCTCTTACCAAGAGCCTTGATTCTTCATGATATTAAGAGAAAACTGTATTTTGGCATGATCAGTCAGCAAGCTTTTTGACATATTAAGAATAGTCAGCACATCTTGAGACACAACTAGATTTTGAATTTAGAAAGGCATTAATTTTATTGATTTGTAAAAATTCAGGTGGAAAAAAAGAGCATTTCTTCTCACTGGAAATTTTCACACCATTTTCTCAATTTGTCTCATTGTACCTCTAGACTTGAGAAGACTTAGGGTTCCAGTAAATACAGTGCTGATGTAGAATTTTTATATTCCTCAAAATTCTTGTATATCTCATCTCATCTGATTGTTTTAATAAACTAAGGATTTAAGACAGCATATGATAATTAACATTTTATATGTATTTATGAGTGTTGTAACTTGATTAATATGATAGTTTGAATCTATGTGTAAGTGCAATACTTTCAAGGGCCATTTTTTTTCCTGGTAGAATTGAATTTAGTCAAACAATATAAAACAAAGAAAACTTATATTTATTTCATGTGACCTCATCTGTATTCAAACTACCTTTCCCTGATCACAAATAACAGCAGGGATAAATATGTAAGGATAGTTGCAGGAGTAATGGAATTATGTCTTGCTGTTTGACACTGTTGGAAACTCCATCAATAGAGGCTTGGGGCAGGAAGGAAGAAAGCTTTTCACATGGGGAGAATAATGATAATTGGAGAAGAAGGTCCTCATTGCACTGGTGGTGCATGGCAGTCTCACAAGGAACCTGCTCACATTTTTCATGGTATTCAATCCTTTAACCTGCTTCTCAAACAGATGGCATCAAGGAAGACTTCCTCAAACCTCAAAGAAAGTGGAAACACTTCAGAAAGGCCTTTCTCTTTTATGGTCCCAGTTTTATCATTCTTGAGAATTAGTGTCCAATCCACCATTACTTTTGGTTGAATTTTCATTGATTTGTTAACCCAGCATTCACCACCTTTAGCCACTCTTGATTCTCATCGACTTTGGAGATCACCATAACTGGGATACTACTGATTGTTGTTTTTATGATGATTTATTTTTTCTTTTTAAATTATATTTTATGTTGAAATAATGTGTATAAGGACATATGCATATACACATGTGTCTGTGAGTGCATAAATGTAAAAAGAAGGAATCAAATCATCTGTACCTATCATTTCAAGCAGTTGTAAGCCATTCAACATGGCTCTTGGAAGTGAGCTCAAGTGCTCTGAAAGATCAAAATTCCTGAACAGTTTTTCTAGCCCTCATGCTTGGTTCTCTTTCAACAAGTTCTTGGACTACCATGTTTGTTTCCATCTGTTAAGTTTCCTCTCTATGTTTTTTTTTGAGTTTTTTTTCCTTTTTCTTTTTTTATTTTTTAATAGATTTTTATTGAGCTCTACTTTTTTCTCTACTTCCCTTCCTGCCTCTCCCCTCACCTTCAATTCTCCCACAAGCTCCCCATGCTCCCAATTTACTCAGGAAATAATGTCTTTTTCTACTTCCCATGTAGATTAGATTTATGTAAGTGTCTCTTAGTGTCCTCATTGTTGTCTAAATTCTCTGGGATTGTGGTGTTTAGGCTGGTTTTCTATACTTTATGTTTAAAAACTATCTATGAGTCAGTACATGTGATAATTGTCTTTCTGTGTCTAGATTACCTCTCAAAATAATATTTTTACTGTTTCTTTTTTTAACATTTTTATTAAAAATTTCCACCTCCTCCCCTCCCCCATTCCCCCTCCCCTTCCCTTTCCAGTCCAAAGATCAGTCAATGTTCCCTGCTCTGTGGGAAGTCCAAGGTCATCCCACCTCCATCTAGGTCTAGGAAGGTGAGCATCCAAACAGACTAGGTTCCACAAAGCCAGTACATGCAGTAGAATCAAAACCCAGTGCCATTGTCCTTGGATTGTCAGTCAGCCCTCATTGTCAGAGTCTGGTTTGATCATGCGCTCCATCAGTCCCAGTCCAGCTGTCCTCGGTGAATCCCTCGGCCATTTTTTCCTCAAAAATTCAAGATGTCTTTTTTTTCTGCTGTGTAGTACTCCATTGTGTAAATGCACTACATTTTCCTTATCCATTCTTTGGTCGAGGGGCATTTAGGTTGTTTCAGGTTCAAGCTATGACAAACAATGCTGCTATGAACATAGTTGAGCATATGTCCTTGTGGCATGATTGCGCATCCTTTGGATATATATCCCAAAGTGGTATTACTGGGTCTTGAGGAAGGTTGTTCCCTAATTTTCTGAGAAATAGCTACACTGACATCCAAAGGGGCTCTACCAGCTTGCATTCCCACCAGCAATGCAGGAGTGTTCCCTTTCCCGACTACCTCTCCAGCATAAGGTGTCATCAGTGTTTGTGATGGTAGCCATTATAACAGGTGTAAGACGGGGAATCTCAGTGTTGTTTTGATTTGTGTTTCTCTGATGACTAAGGATGTTGAACATTTCCATAAGTGTTTTCCAGCCACTTTACATTCCTCTGTTGAGAGTTCTCTGTTGAGGTCTGTACTCCATTTTTTATGTGTTCTTTTGATGAACAATTTCTTGAGTTCTCTGTATATTTTGGAGATCAGACCTCTGTCTAATGCGGGGTTAGTGAAGATCTTTTCCCATTTTGTAGTCTTGTCATTTTGTCTTGTTGACCATGTTCTTTGCTTTACAGCAAAAATACTAAATAAAATACTGGCAAATCAAATCCAAGAACACATCAGAACCATCATCCATCATGATCAAGTTGGCTTCATTCCAGAGATGCAGGGATGGTTCAACATACAAAAATCTGCGAACATAATTCACCATATAAACAAACTAAAAAAATAAAAACCACATGATAATCTCATTAGACTCCAAAAAAGCTTTTGACAAACTACAACATCCCTTCATGATAAAGGTCTTAGAAGGAGCAGGGATACAAGGAACATCCCTAAACATAACAAAGGCAATATACAGCAAGCCAACAGCCAATATCAAACTAAATGACAAGAAACTCCCAGCAATTCCACTGAAATCAGGAAAAAGACAGTTTGTACACTCTCTCCATATCTATTTAATATAGTTCTTGAGGTCCTAGCAAGAGCAATAAGACACCAAAAGGAGATCAAGGGGACACAAATTGGAAAAGGAGTCAAACTCTCACATTTTGTTGATGATAGTTTATATAAGTGATCCCAAAAGTTCTACCAAGGAATTTCTACAACTCATAAACACTTTCAATAATGTAGCAGGATACAAGATTAACTTGTAATCATCCTGTACACAGACGATAAAAGGGCTGGGAAAGAAATCAGAGAAACAACACCCTTCACAATAGCCACAAAGAGCATAAAATATCTCTTAGTAACTCTAACCTCTCTATATATTTTAACAACACAAAATAATCAGTTTCTTTAAAGGCCAGACCGTACTCCATCAGAAAAGTTGATAATTCTATTCACTGACCAAGAACATAGGGGAGCTGAGTTAGAACACTTCTGTTTCAATTTATTCTGAATACCACCCCCTTATTCCTTTACCTAATAAACACGCTTTGATACCTGAGGTGTTAAACTTCCTATATTCCCTCATAATGCTTTGTGTTATTGTTGTTTGTGCCTATTTTTTCTGAAGACTCAGAATAAGCATGCTAGCACGAAGTAGTGGATTACTGCTAAAAGTGTCCTTTTAAGCTGGGTATGGCAGCACAAACCAGTATTACCAGCACTTGGATGGCTTAGAAAGGTGGATCTCTGAAAGTTCCAATCTATCACAGTCTATATCCACACCATCTAGGGGCACAGTGTAAGATCCTGCATCAGGATTATCTGAATTACTTGCATATTATTCATTTCCCGACCAAGACACTGGTTTATAGAAACTTTGTTGTAATCAATATGATTTGTTATCACACATATTCCTTACAAAGAAACAGAACTCTGAACTGCCATAGATGTAAGCAATTGAGGCACAGCCCAACAAGCCATATCTTCAGTCATCAGATGGTTTTCCCTTCATCACTGCAAGTATTTCAACTCAATGGACCTTGGGAAACAAGGAGGATTACTGTGAAAATATAACTGGAAAATTTTATCTACACCTAGCTATATTCCTCTATTATGTTCAAAGGAAGTCACATTCCTTTTGACTTAGGGTGACATTGTTCCTCCAGATTAGTAATATCCCCTATGTAGACAAGATAGAAAACTTACTTGTCAGATCATGGATATACCAACTACCTACTTATTTAAAATCTGACTATTAATTGTCAAGGCAAAATAAGAACTATGCATGAACTCTGCTATGGAATCAGCACTACAGATTCACTACTTCATTTTTTCTTATCTCTAAGAGCATAAAATCTGCATCACACTCCCTCTTGAGAGCCCATCCTACATGAGTGTGCCCACATCTTCCTTCATTGTTGATGTTGGTAGCTGCCTGTTACTCAAAATGAGAATCTAACATTTTTTAAATAGCTTGAAACATAACTCTGGCTTTGAAATTACAATGATTTCCATTTTATCATTCAGTAATTAAGGCTCAAAGATGTATCTTGTTATTTACAGTACAGTTGGCAAGTCAATTTTATGTGCAGCATTTGACTCTTTTCCTGTGATTTTCCTATAGTCTCAATATGGGAGACCCCTAAGGGCTGTCCTCCACACACAGTGTTAGCCATCATGAGCAAACTGTTTTTCAATCAATTCTGCTAAAACTTTTGTGCCTTCTGATGTTTTCATTATACTGAATTTTTAGTAGCACTTTTCTGCATAATGCTTTGTTTTCAAGAAATGATGTATTATGAGACTAATGACATTTAAAAGGAATGGCACCTTTTCCTCTGAGTGTCATTGATACATCAAACTGATAACTTTCACATCCCACCTGACAAAGTTATCAGGAACCCTAAGAAAATAACATGACAGGAACAAGTTGTGAAAGAAATTCTATAATATGTAATGACATGAGGAGAGACATATACATAGGCATGTGTATATATACATATATGTCATCATGAAAAGATTGCATGCATGCATCATGGCATGATTACACACACATATGCACATGCATGTGCTCACACACACTTAAATATCATGATAAGATTACATTTAGAAGTCTCATTAATCCATTCAAAGAATTATCATCAGCCTATACAATTGGCTGTTATCCTCTCCATAAGCAGAGCATAGGTCCATGTTTTTTTTTCTATAATGATCTTGAACAGTTTTTACACTTGGACCATTTTCCTTCTTTGACTACTTGTCTTGTTTCCATAATCTGTTTTTCTTTGTTTAAAGCTATCTTTAAAGAGTTTTTCCATGTAATCCCTTCTTAATGTTTTAACTTACAGTCAAATCAAAACAAGACCCTCCATTCTTCATTCCAGTTTCTAAATAAAAGTCACAGGTCTAATATTGATGACTTAATTTGCTAATTTATCATTGACTGACCAAAATCTGAATTTTACTAATGAAAATTCTCATAAAAATACTGATTGTATTTGATCTCAGTAATTAATCATGCTACTGTGAGATTCTAGAAGTCTCCCTCTAAAAACTATTTTCAAATTATGTTACCATTTTTAAATAGTCCTGCTGAGAAAATGGATTTTTTAAATAACAATCCTCTAAAAAAACATGAACCATATCTTTGAAATGAATTATGTGTGGTGGTTGTGCTGGTGGTGGTGGGATGGGATCTACTAATATTTGTTAGCATCTGGTACGTGCTAGATACTGTGATAAGAAATTTATAGGTAATCCTCACAGCAGATTTGGGATTATCCCACTTTATAAAGAAGAAAATGAAATTTGATGAGTTGAAAGTAACATGATTGACACTCTCCCATAAGTAGAAGAAGCGTGTCTCATTTTCCAGTATGCATTTCACTATAGAATAGAGGTACACAATAAGGATTGCTGTAAAGAAGTTTAGAACATTCCTTTACACCCCACACCAACTTCCTCTCTTGGATCTGCAGCATACTAGTCACATGGTCCTGAAATTCTGCCCCATTCTTTTTTTCACCATTAATCATTCTTGTCTCTTTATTACATTAGAATAGTGTGGTTGACGCATCCAATGGACCACGATTGATGGATTTCCTCCTAGTTTACACTTCATCCAGAATTCCTTAAGTTTGAATAGATGGTCTTCTGTCACAGTACTGAACCTGTACTGTAAGCATCCCTTGTCTAGGGCTATTTCTCCAATATTGATTTGAAGACATAGTTCTAAGGAGTGTTTATAATATATTAAATGTTAACAGAATATATTTTAATTAATTTTATTGTGATTTATGCTTACTACGTGATTTGAGACTATGTTAAAAAAATGCTATATAGGCTTTGAGCTGCCTATAGCCTGAAAGATTACCACACAGACAGAAACTTGTTTCAGCCCATCACTTTGACACACAGGTGAAGCATGTGTTCTATCAACATGACATAACTTTTGATGGTTAGCTACATTATAAACTTAAATTTAACCACCTGTAATGTTAGTCTCTGTCTTTCCATGTTGTTCTTTGGAATCTACTACCCTTATACTATGTATGGTGGAGGAAGGTTGTGCATCCTATACTCAAGAAGGAACTTGAGATTCTTCTGTATAGGAAACTTGTCTCTTCTTCAGCATTTCTTTTTGTGTGGGCTTTCATGAATGCATTTTACATTTTGACTTATAAAATCATGTCCCATTACCTGCTCTGAGGTATCCTTAGACATGTTTGCATTCTTGTGTAGGCTGGAGAGTTCAGACATTTTAGCACTTCTTATATTTCTATACAAATGATATAAATTCTAGTCATACATTCCTTCTTTTATCCTTAGAATCAGACATTTCCCCCCCAAAAATCTTAGTACATTCTCAGAGGTAAGACAAACTTCTGAAAACTGAGTAAGGTCATTGTCCAAGGGTGTGGTTTCTTCAAAGCCCTTTCAGATGGCCATCTGAAGAAATATATCAGTGTATATGGCATCACTCATTCATTCTTTCTTTCATGTATTCCTCTCCTGTTTGCCAGTATCTATCTATCTATCTATCTATCTATCTATCTATCTATCTATCTATCTA
>LOEQ01003930.1:290030-300957 GCA_001685075.1 Bramus lutescens
GGAGGGGGGAGGGAATTGGGATGAGGGGAGAAGATGGAAATTTTTAATAATAATAATAGGGAAGAAAAAATAGACAAGTCTAACAAAAAGAATTTTTTTCATTATTAAAGTTTTTATTATTTGCAGTAGTAAAAAATATTCTACTTAGATTGGAATGCTTGTTTCTTAATATATTCACATTCAGACCACTCCATTAATAGTTGTTATTTCTGCCAAAACACTGTGACAATTAACCTTGATAGACAATTGGATTGGATATGGAAGCAATTAAGATGCGTGCTTCTGCAAAAGTATATGAGTACAATTTAGTTTTTCTTTTTTATTAAACTTTTTATTTTTTTAAAAAATCTGTCTTTTCTCATTTTACATTGAGTTTCTCTAGAAGAATGAAATTTTCATTCAAAATTGAATGTATTTAAGCTGAGGAAATGGCACTGTCAATAAACTGTCTACTTTTTAAGCATTAGGACCTGAGTTAGAGTCCCATTCACATGCAAAATCTGAGTTTTGGAAATGTATATAAATGCAATGCTAGATGAAGAGTATGTCTGGGGGAGTCTTGCTACTCATTGGCCTTTCAGCCTAACTGTTGACTTGATGAGCTTCAGGTTTAGTGGAAGAGCCTGTCTCAAATAATAAAGGGCAAGAATGATTGAATGAAGGCAGGAGACATCAATCTTCCTTTTCCACAAGAATCCACACACACATATGCACACACATTTGCATGTACATTTACACATACCACTAGGAAGTTAGAAAACTACATGGAGTTGGTTCTCTTCTTCCACCATTATGTGGATTCTGGGAATCAATATTTGATCCCCAACCTTGTACAGCCTCTTATGTTTAGAATTCTCATTCAATGACCAAAATGTGAAGATAAATTCTCTCATGTCTGTGTTCCAATATATAAAATGCACAGCCTGCCTATTCTCTAGTTGGTTAATAACATTCAAACACAATTTGCATAATATTAAACATAATTTGCATATCATTAAAGACAATATTATAATTGTAAACTTCATTAGTTTTCTTTCCCTTCTATATTAGACTGTTCATGCTGACACAACAAATCTGCAGACCAGTAGTCAAAAAAATTATTTCTCATAGTTCAAGATATCTACAGAGTTTGTTTCTCATGAATTCTTTCCTTGGTTTATAGATGGTTGCTTTTTTACTCCATCCTTAGGAATCTCTCCCTTTCTTTGCCCTGGTATTTCTTTCTGGTTTTCAAACAATGAGTCATGAATTGATCATTTCCTCATCATCATATTGTACCAAACTACAACATGTAATTCTCTCACATATTTTTATTTTATGAGTTAGAGATTTAACATATTAATATTAATAAAAACTTGTTTAATCCAGATTGCCCTATTTGCTATTTTTATTTATCAATGTGGGATACACATTCAGATATGGGGCATCATAGAATTTCTACATGAACTGACTATTAGAAATCTCAGGATCAAATTATTGCTATAGTAAAGCAAGGATATAGCAAGAGTCATTTATTTTCTTTTGTCTCCCTTAATTAAGAAGTAGGTTATCATTGCTCAAGGCAGACTGACAACAAGCATACTATTACTCACTTGCTCCCAGTTCTGAACCAAACATACCTGGGTTCTGTGCATTTCCAAGAAATGCAGTAGGTGTTTTAAAATTAAATGTTTGCATAAATATGTACTCAGGAAGAATTGCACAGCTAGACTGCTGTTCAAATCCTGCTGAGGAATTGCTCTCTTTGACCTAAATTTCAATAGTCATATATTTGAAGCCAAGCAATATGAAGTTCTATATTTAGTGTTGCACACAGAGTACATGGTACTAAGTCTGGAATTATTCTTTTGATCTGGGGTAATTTCTGTCAATTGGCATAGTATAATTAGTGGTGACTTAGTTGTAATATTCTAGTACATGTACTTTTATTCAAAAAATCACATAATTGTATGAATTTGATTCTGTAGAAGGAAAATTATGTTTCCTTCACTTCAACTAAAGAGTGTATGAGATGTTATGATTTGATGTGTGCTTCTCTCAGATGGACTGTGGTTTTTCATATTTTTCACTAGTTGCTCAATGCTGCATGACTACACACAGTCATAGAAGTCTATCCAATAAACATCTAGGGCAGAGACTGGGTGATATAATATCAGGGAATATGGATGTAGATGTTGCTAGCAATAATGAACAAAGCATTGTTTGAACAAGTGATTGGGACTTGCTGTTGAATGACTGTTACATTCCACGGCCTATATTCTAGGAAACTCAAGGCACACTGCAAACTAACAAGATCTACAAAAGGCAAAGGAGGAATGGAAGTATGATGTAGGAGGGTCATCTGTCTATCTACTACTTTCATTGGTTAATAAAGAAACTGCCTTGGCCTTTTGATAGGCCAGCCCTTAGGTGAGTGGAGTAGACAGAACAGAATGCTGGGATAAAGAAAGCTGAGTCAGGCAGACCATGAAGCTCCAGCCCAAGATGTAGGTTAGAGTCTTCCCAGTAAGCCACTACCTCATGGTGCTACACACACTAATAGAAATGGGTTAATCAAGATTAGAGAGTTAGCCAAGAAGAGGCTNAAGAAACTGCCTTGGCCTTTTGATAGGCCAGCCCTTAGGTGAGTGGAGTAGACAGAACAGAATGCTGGGATAAAGAAAGCTGAGTCAGGCAGACCATGAAGCTCCAGCCCAAGATGTAGGTTAGAGTCTTCCCAGTAAGCCACTACCTCATGGTGCTACACACACTAATAGAAATGGGTTAATCAAGATTAGAGAGTTAGCCAAGAAGAGGCTAGATATAATGGGACAGGCAGTGCTTAAATGAATACAATTTGTATGTTGTTATTTCTAGGTATAAGCTAGCCATGCAGGAGCCCAGCGGGATGAAAAGCAGGCCCGCTCCCCTGCACCTATATCTCCAGAAGTATATATAAAAATATATGAGAAAATAATTATGCAAAGACAATGGTACATCATGCTAATAATCTTTTTACTTGAGTCAATATATCAATTTGGTCTAAATTTTTCTCGAGGCTCAGTGAAAGAAGAGAAGGTCAGTCATATTTCTAAAAGTCAATTGATTGTTCATTGGAAGTATAATACTTTTGGTATTTTAATTATAAACTTCTACTACTGATAAGGGAAAAGGAGTCAATATATGTTTTAAATCCTATTAATAATCTCTTACATTTCTTCAGTTTCAAACAGAATGTGGCAAGGAATTCCATGGAAGCTTTCACTGCTTGCTTTATTAGAGATATTACATCACTTCCTGTTGGCTGTACGACCCTGTTTTATGCCTTTCATTCCATTCTAAACTAACACTTGAAATGTCCCAAGTAGATAACAGATTCAATGTTTACTCTAGTTAAAAATATTTTAGTCTCATTTTCTTGGCAAAATATAAGTGAGGAAATTTAGCTTACTTAACTTTTCAAGACTTCAAACTCACACTGTAAAAAATTATGGTGGACAAGATTCCTGTCATTTTTTAAGGAATGGTGAGTTGTATTAGTGTGCTAGTGTTACAATAACAGAACCTCAGATTTAAGAACAGAAGTTATCTTGCTAGCAATATATACACTCAGATAAGGAAAGAAAGTTGATAAAAGGGTTGATTTGTTTTGAGGTCTGTGTCCAGAGCACACAGATTGCTGTCTTTTCACTGTGTCTTCCTAAATATTCATCCCTGCGTGTCTCTGTTCTTATTTCCTTACATAAAGACATTAATCTACTGAATTAATTTCTACCATTATTATCGCACTTAATTTATATTGTTTCTTTAAAGACATGATCTCCAAATATAAGCATTCTCTGCAATACTAGAATAGGAGTTTATTGAAAGAACTTGGGTTTAGGGCAGCATAATCTAATCCCTAATACCCAATATGGGAGATATTTATAGATAGAGGATATAATTACCATGGAATTATTGAGGGGAGTAAACCTCTAGGCTTCCTGCTTAATACAACTGATGACACATAACCATATAGCTCTTATGACAGTCTATGTAAGAGATGCTGTGGTGCAGTATCATTTTCAAGGGTCAGTCAATATGTTTTTGGCATGCATGTATTTTTCTGTATGGTAGCCAAAAACCAATGTTTTTGCTTGCAATCAACTAGGCTGTACTCTAATGTTCTCACCATAGAGTCTGACAACACCATGGTTGTCAGTTTTCTTCAGGATAGAGGCAGCGAAGTTCTTTAATGATTTCTGTCTATGTAGTCAGATATAACATCAGATAATGAGAATTCCATCTCCATTTGTCACATAATGTAATAACGAAATGAAAGAATGTCTCATTATATTCTCATTGTTGAGACATGTCAAGTGATGGAAATTAGTTGAGTGTGTGTGCTGGAGTGATACCTGGGGAACAATTCTAGAATTTTACAAATAGAATTTGGGGTCATGCTTCTAGTTACATTTGTAGATAAGTAAACACTCTAAACATAGGAACTTTAATTATCATCAATTCCCTGAGAAACGGTGGTTCTTCATGGGTAACCTTTATGGACACCAAATGTGTTACTCATTTGTCTCCATGCCAGCCTACAGTCCTTGTCTCAGATAGCAAATCATAACAGAAAAGTTGTTGACATATTGTTAGTGGCTTCTAGGCAAACTGAAGATTCAGGGTTGGAATCTCTGTAGAAATAAAAGACTCAGTGTGTACTCTTTCTATTCAGATTTCAAAGCCAAAGAATATTTAGACTCTGGCTCTCTTGCTATGGTATTTAGAGGACACAATGCTTTACACATCATATCTTATCCATGCTGTATTACTCCACTTCTACACAGAAGTTTAATTACTTTTGTAAACTGTTTTTCACCTTTTGTTTCTCTTTGGTTTTGTCACAATAGAAGGTTTACTTATACTTTAAATTCAACATCAGGAACCTTCCCTGATTCAGTGCTTCACTGGCCTTATGTTATGGTTAGCTGAGTTTTTAGAAAATCCTTACTTATCAGATTACAATTCTATGAAGATAAAAATGATACCATACTTTCACACTTTTTAACCTAAGTTCATATATTACTCACAAATTTTCTCTTTAATCTGGATAATATACAGTGTTTAATGACCAGTTTTTTGAACAATTTATGAATAATTAATAACTTCAGGAATTCATATGGGTATTTTCTTTTTAAATTGGTCTGCTAGTATATTAATCTATGATAAGCAATATATGATAAACAGTTTCTTCATAATTCCTCATGTTCCCATTTGATAGCTTTGAAAATTTTTATACTTTAGGTAATGGAAGGATTGAACTAATATGTGTTTAATTTATTTAAACATGCAGATTTAAACATAATCTCAGTGAACATAGAAAAGAGCCCAGCTTTTTCATCTGCATGTCTACACTGCTTAGAGCAGTTGTTATAATTAAATGTGAGTGACTGCATGGAAAAATATTATACTTCATGTCACTGTTTATCTTACAACAAAATAATATTTATCCCTAGTGAACTTTGATGAATAATATGTGATTAAAGTAATAAGGTACATATTTTATTCAGTTAATAAAAATCATGTCCTCTCAAGCAAAGTAGAGAATAGATTGTATTTCCATCAGTATATATTGTGAAACATTGACAATTATTTCACAGACGTTTTATTTGTATACTATGCTGCTAAAATTTATGTGATGGAAAGCCTTGTTAACCAACTATCTTTAAGAGGTGGCAGCAAGTTAGGGTGTCGCTTTCTAGAACCCGGAAAAAATGGGCACATGGCCCAGGTGTGCTATCTCTGTGGTTCCCACACAGCACAGCTGAGCTTGTTTTTCTCGTTCCTGTTTCATGAGTTCTTCCCTGATAACAAATAAAAATGTAGTTGCTTTATCTTTTAGCTAGCCTGGTTATTTCCTGAATCGAGGTAAGTTCTACATTTATGCTTGAATAGATTTATCAATGTTATATTATGAATAAAATAAGCTGTTATAGCTCAGTGGCAGAGTCTTTGACCAGCAAGTTCAAAGTTCTGCAGTCTATTTCCAGTACCAGAGACTCAATGACAAGAACTCTTCCTTAAACTTGTGCAACAAAATTATAAAATGAATAAATAAACTAGAATTCATAAATTTAAAAATTTGTTTCTCAAAGTACAATATGAAAAGAATGAAAAAAGTTCTTATAGAATGGGGCTACTGTAAAACATATATATATATAATGTAGTATGTAGTTTATATAAAGAATATTGACAATTTGAAAGCAAGAAGAAAATATCTCAATTTAGAAGTACACAAATTACTTGAATAAACATCTCCCACAGGATATACACAAAAGGCCAATGAACACATGATGAAAAAGTTCAATATCATTAGTTACTAGTAAAATGCAAAGAAAAACTACAGTGAGTTGATACATCTCATTCATGGGAATGAATATATTTTTGCTTTTATTGCAGAATTTGACATGAAAACAAAATACAAGGTTTGGGCTCTTCCAAACTCAGCTGCTTATTAACTACAAAACAAATGGCTGATACTAAAGCAGAGCAGGAGATGTACAAAGGGCAACATGTGTGGATGCACCTCTGAAATTTAATAAGAATGCTTAATTGCTGGTATATACTTTAAAATGCTTAAAATTTTGTTCATCATTATTGACATGCTGGTTCAACACTACTGGCAATTGTTAAATTTCACTTAACAAGACACTATGAACACATGTAAGATCTTATTGTTGCAAGTAGGCTGTCTTCGTTTGGATGATACACTCTGGAACCCATACACCACTAAAGATTAAACACAACACATATCACAAAAAGCAAGAGCATACACACATTTACTTTTTAGGACAGCACAACATAGTGTTGTCATCAACAAAATTCAAATCTCAAGAAACACGCAATCAAGTTACAAAAAGTCATAATCCCACAAAAATCTCAAAATATTTTAAAGGAAGTTCAAAATTTTGTTTGGTCATATTCATAGGTATCTTAAATATTATGTGGCTATCTTCTGGATTTAACTGTGCTGTTTAGTAAATGCTAAGTTTCTTGTTTCTCTAAGGCTAGAAGTACAATAACTTATACATAACCCACTGAATCATACTCATCACAGATCAAACTGTCTCCCTTACCAGATTCATATATTGAATCCTCAATCCACTGTACCTCTGAATGTGCCTTAGTGATTATTTGCAGAAATGGTGGAGTGAATCCACATGAAGCCTGAGTTTAATCTATTTGGTGGTGTCTTCACATGAAGGGAACTTTCTATGAAGAAGTACATATAGAATAAAAATGATTAGGAAAGGCAGAAAATAAAGATGGCCATCTCTGAGCCAAAGTGAAGCCTAGGATACCCTCACTTTGCACAGCCTTTAAAAAGAAACAAACAAAAGAATTTTAAGTCTCTGAAGAAAAAAATTGAAGAAGATATTAGAAAATGGAAAGATCTTCCACACTCTTAGATAGATAGGACCAACAAATAAAAATTGCAATCCTACCAAAAGCAATCTATAGATTTAAAGCAATCCCCCTCAAATCCCAACATAATTTTTTATAGACCTCAAAAGAACAATACTCAACTTCACATGGAAAAAAACCTGGAAACCCAGGGTGGCGAAAACTATCCTGTACAATAAGGAAACTTCCAGAGGCATCACCATCCCTTATGTCAAACTCCATTATAGAGCTATGGTAATGAAAATAGCTTGGTATTGGCATACAAACAGACAGGTGGACCAATGGAATCAAGTCAAAGATTTAGATATTAATCTACTCACCTATGAACACATAATTTTTGACAAGGAAACTAAAAATTATACAATAAAAAAGAAATCATCTTCAACAAATGATGTTGGCATAACTGGATATCAACATGTGGAAGAATGCAAAAAGATCCATATCTATCCCCAAGCACAAAAATTAAGTTCAAATGGATTAGAGCCCTCAATACAAACCTGACTCCACTGAACCTGATCGAAGAGAAAGTAGTAAGTAATCTTCAGTGCATGGGCACAGGAGACCACTTCCAAATATAACACCAGTAGCACAGACATTAAGAGCAACAATAAATAAATAAGATCTCCCGAAACTGAGAAGTTTATGTAAAACAAAGGACGCAGCAATAAGACAAAAAGCAGACAACTGAATGGAAAAAGATCTTCAACAACCCCACATCAGATGGAGGACTGATCTCTAAAATATATAAAGAACTCAATAAATTGAACATAAAATACCAAATAATCCAATTAAAAATGGGGTTCAGATCTAAATATGGCATTCTCAACAGAAGAATCTCAAATAGCTGAAAAACACTTAAGGAAATGTTATATCCTTAACCACCAGGGAAATGGAAATTAAGATGACTCTGAGATCTTACACAAGTCAGAATGGCTAAGATAAAAAAAAAACAAACACCAATAATAGTCTATACCAGAGAAGATGAAGAGTAAGGGGAACACTCCTCCATTGTTGGTGCTGATGAAAACTTGTACAGTCACTTTGGAATTCTTTATGACACTTTTTCAGAAAATTAGAACTCAGCCTACCTCAACACCCAGCAACAAGACTCTTGGGCATATACCCAAAGGATGCTCAATCATACTACAAGGACATTTGCTCAACTATGTTCTGTTGACTGAGGTTTAACATCCTGCTTTATTCCTGCAGTCATTAAAACAAAAGAAATCACACAGAGGTCTACATTAATTCTTAACTGATTGGCTCAGTATCTCAGACTCTTTTTAATAACTAATTCTTATAATTTACATTAGCCCATATTTCTTGTCTATGTTAGCCACATGATTTGGTACCTTTTTAGGCTAGGCAATGACATCTTGCTTTCTCTGAGGCTGGGTCACAACTGCAGACTGTGCTTCCCTCTTCGCAGCATTTATGTTGCCCTGCTTATACATCTTGCCTGGTTGTCCCTCCTACACTTCCTGCCTGGCTACTGGCCAATCAGCATTTTATTAAAAATAATACAAGTGACAGGATAAAAGACCATTGTTCCACATCACTTCCCCCCCTTCTTTTTAAAAACAAGATATCTGAATCAAATCTTCCTTGTTTAGCTTTATTTTTTGACCATTATCCATAAACTTGTAACTAACATTCTAAACAAAGGAAAATATCTATAGTCCATTTTTTAAGAATGTAGGTGTCATTTTTTTAGGCTTCCATCTGCTGAGCGGAGATGCTGATAATCTTATGAGTACCTAAAGAAAACTTAGACTTATGATCAAGTTGTGACTGGAGAATTCTGTGAGGTTTGATCATCCTAGGAAGCAGTCTTGAATATGTTCTGGATGTAGAACTCAGATATCTGGGCCATCAGCCCCTATCAGAAATTTTAGGGCATCTTTCTGAATTAAACCTATTTTTTTTCCTTTTTAAAATATGTTCATGTATTTATTTATTTATTAAAAATTACCAACTCCTCCACACCTCCCATTTCCCTCCTACTCCCTCTCCCCCTGCCTCTCCAGTACTAAGAGCAGTCAGGGTTCCCTGCCCTGTGGAAAGTCAAAGGTCATCCCACTCCATCCAGGTCTAGGAAAGTGAGCATCCAAACAGACTACGTTCCCACAAGGCCAGTCCATGCAGCAGAATAAAAACTCAGTGCCACTGTCCTTGGCTTCTCAGTCAGCCCTCATTGTCAGCCACATTCAGAGAGTCCAGTTTAACACATGATCCATCAGTCCCAGTCCAGCTGGCCTTGCTGAGCTCCCATTAGATCATTCCCATTGTCTCAGTGGGTGGATGCACCCCTTGCGGTCCTGACTTCCTTGCTCATGTTCTCCCTCTTTCTGCTCTTCATTTGGACCTTGGGAGCTCAGTTCAGTGCTCCAATGTGGGTCTTTTCCTCTATTATCATCCATCGCTGGATGAAGGTTCTATGGTGATATGCAAGATATTCTTCAGTGTGGCTATAGGATAAGGCCAGTTCAAGCACCCTCTTCTCTGCTGCCCACTGAGCTAGTTGGGGAAATCCCTTTGGATATCTGAGAACCCCTCTAGAGGCAAGACCCTAGCCAAGCCTAAAATGGCTCCTTTGGTTGGGATAACTTCTTCCCTGCTCCCATATCCACCCTTCCTCCATCTCAAATATCCCATTCCCCCAAGCTCTCCCCAATACTCCCCTTCTCCCTTCTCTCTCTCCATCTCCCCTTCCCCCCAATCCACCCCATCCCCCTGCTCCCAACTTTTACCTAATGATCTTGTCAATTTCCATTATCCAGGGGGATAAATATATGTTCTTCATTGGGTTCACCTTCTTATTTAGCTTCTCTAGGGTCATGAACTATAGGCACAATGTCCTTTGTTTATGGCTAAAATTAGCTTATGAGTGAGCACATACCTTATTCATCTTTTTGGGTCTGGGTTATCTCACTTAGTAAAGTGTTTTCTATTTCCATCCATTTGCATGCAAAGTTCAAGATTTCAAATAATGTATATATGGGCCACGCCTTCTTTATCCATTCTTCCATTGAGGGGCACCTAGATGGTTTCTAGGTTCTGGCTATTACAAATAGTGCTGCGATAAACATAGTTGAACAAATGCTTTTGTAGTATGATTGGGGATCTCTTGGGTATATTCCCAAGAGTGAAACTGCTGGATTTTGAGGTAGGTTGACTACCATTTTCCTGAGAAATTGCCACACTGATTTACAAAGTGGTTGCAAAAGTTTGTATTCCCACCAACAATGGATGTGTGTTCCCCTTACTCCACAACCACAAAAAACCCAGGATAGCCAAAACAATCCTATACAATAAAAGTACTTCCAGAGGCACTACCTTCCCTGACTTCAAACTCTATTACAGAGCTACAGTAACGAAAACAGCTGGGATAGGCGTAAAAACAGAGAAGTCGACCAATGGAATCGAATTGAAGACCCGGATATTAACCCACAAACCTATGAACACCTGACTTTCAACAAAGGATCTAAAAGTATACAATGGA
>LOEQ01003930.1:301016-313010 GCA_001685075.1 Bramus lutescens
TAGATCCATATCTATCACCATGCACAAAACTCAAGTCCAAACGGATTAAAGACCTCAATATAAATCTGACCACCCTGAACCTGATAGAAGGGAAAGTGAGAAGTATTCTGCAACACATGGGCACAGGAGACTAATTTCTATGTATAACCCCAGTAGCACAGACAATACAAGCAACAATTAATAAATGGGACCTCCTGAAACTGAGGAGCTTCTGTAAAGCAAAGGTCACTGTCATTAAGACAAAAAGGTCACCTACTGAATGGGAGAAGATCTTCCCCAACCCTGCATCAGACAAAGGTCTTATCTCTAAAATATATAAAGAACTCTAAAACTAAACAT
This sequence comes from Bramus lutescens, assembly GCA_001685075.1. Taxonomy (NCBI): domain Eukaryota; kingdom Metazoa; phylum Chordata; class Mammalia; order Rodentia; family Cricetidae; genus Bramus; species Bramus lutescens. Next base: position 301,356 of record LOEQ01003930.1, read on the forward strand.
TAAAACTCTAATTAACCCAATTAAAAAAATGGGTTACCAAACTGAACAGAGAATTCTCAACAGAAGTTCAAATGGCCAAAAGACATCTAAGGTCATGTTCAACCTCCTTAGCAATCAGGGAAATGCAAATAAAAACAACTTTGAGATACCATCTTACAACTGTCAGAATGGCTAAGATCAAAAACATCAATGATAGCCTATGTTGGAGAGGTTGTGGAGTAAGGGGGACACTCAAACCTATTTTTTTTAAACCAGAATGAATCCATAGCCTCTCATTTTCTGTGGAAACAAAAGCAAAATCTCTTCTACAAAGTAACATACGTTTTGACTGAAAGTTTGAAGTGAAGGGTTTTTTTATATCTATCCTGAATTAATGTAGCAGCATTTATAAACAAATATATTTTAGCACCTGTTGGTCTTTCTTCAGCATTTGACCAATTTAAGAAGATCATAATAACATACAGTATTCAGATTTTTTGTGCTTTTTATCTTTACATGGCTTTAATTTTAATATTTGGCTTTTTGAGATGGGTTTTCTGTGTATCTTCAGCAGTCCTGGAGTGAACTCACAGAGGTCTGCCTGCCTCTGTCTCTCAATCTGTCTCTCATGTGTTGGGATAAAAGATGTGTGCCACCACACCCAACTACTCTCTCTTTTTTCTTATTTTAAGGACTTTATCCTTTTTTTCTTTTTTCTCATTTTTTGCCAGTTTGATTTCTATACTTTCTTTTTTATTGATTTTTATTGAACTCTACATTTTTCTCTGCTCCCCTCCCTGCCTCTCCCTTCACCTTCAACCCACCAACAAGGTCCCCATGCTCCCAATTCATTCAGGAGATCTTGTCTTTTTCTACTTCCCATGTAGATTAGATCTATGTATGTTCTCCAAGTGTCCTCATTGTTGTCTAAGTTCTCTGAGATTGTGATTTGTGGGCTGGTTTTCTTTGCTTTGTGTTTAAAATCCACTTATGAGTGAGTACATGTGATACTTGTTTTTCTGTGTCTTTTTTTTTTTGCTCCCAAGCCTACACATATTTTTAACACATTGTAAACCATTTAGAGACTTTCTTTGTCTTTTGGAATCTTTCTTTATTGCACATCTCTCTTCTTTTTGACCACATGAGTCTTCAATTTGTTAAGCGATATGGCTAGGATTAAAGCTGTGACGTTAACAGCTGGATCCACCTAATTTCTTAGCTTTCTCAGAGTATAGCCTCATGGTTGAGGTACTGGCTGGAGCCATGTTTATTGCCAAAACTCTATGTCATTTCAAGATCCCTGCCACCACCAAAAAGTATGTAGTCAGCTTTTTATTAACACCATTTAAGTGTTTCGTGGCAAGACCTTTATGCAAGGTTTTGGAGCTAAAGCTGAGGCAGGCAGCCTCTCTTAAATGAAAGTGCTTGCCTCTAGCAAGAAGAGTCCACCTGAGAAAGTGCTGTTATCAAGAAGCTGCGCTTAACACTGTTATTTTGCATCTAGGATTGCTTCCCAAGCTCTTTCAGGTTGTATGTAGATGCAGTTGCTCCATGTTTGGCACCATTCTGTTGACTGAGGGTTTTGGTCCCACAGAAATCACACAGAGGTCTAAACTAGTTTCAACTGATGGAGGCAGATGCAGAGAATCATGGTGGAGTACTGGACTGAGCTTCCAAAGTATAGTTGAAGAGTGGGAGGAGAGTGAACAGAAGCCAAGAGGTTCAGTGCATGATGGGGACACCCTCTGAAACAGCTTACCTGAGCTAATGGGAGCCCACCAACTCTGGTCTGAGAGCAAAGGAACCAGCAAAGTACTAAACTAGGCCTTCTGAATGTGGGTGACAGTTGTATGGCTGGGGAAGACTGTGGGGTCCCTGGCTGCCAGACCAGGATTTATCCCCAGTGCTTGTACTGGCTTTTTGGAAACCATTCTTTTTGGAAGGATTCCTTGCTCATTCTAGATATATTGGGGAGGGCTTTGGTCCTACCTCAAAGCAATGTGCTGGACTTTGTTGACTTCCTTTCTGAGAAGTGAATGGGGGATGGGATGGGCAGGAAGTTGGAAGGAATGGGAGGAGGGAAGAGAGTGGGGGCTGGGAATGGTATGCAAAACATAAAAAGTTTTTTTTAAGTAAATAAATATAAAAAGAAAAAAAAACAAGCAAATGTACTGACACATGTTTTTTGAACTTCAAATCTTGATGACTGTAGTAATACACATAAATGTATTACTTCATTACTTCATTATACTTTATCTAGAAAATTCACATAATTTTAAGACTTTATTATACTCTTTTTCTCCTAGACAGACTGAAAAACTCAAATCCACCACTTCTACAAACATCACTGTCAAAACAAGCAAATACACAGTAAAATTCCTGAAATTGATAACCTTTTTTTTTAACTTTCAGAATAGGGTAGAGATAGAATATCCATTAATAATATTTTGTGCTTAATAAAAGGACAGAAATACTGAAAGTATTTGTGTTTCTCACAAATGGAACAGATGTCACTGCCCAGTGTTCTTTCTTTCTTTCCCTGACTTGAACCAGATGGTAAGTTAGGGGCTTCAGCAGTGTTTTGGTGAGATGATGTGAGAATTCACCACGGTATTAACATTTAATACATAAGTCTAAATAAATGAAAAGTTATCAATGCTAAAAGAAAGATATAAAAATCTCATTAAATGTATGCTTACACATAGAAAAGGATCATTCATCTTTCTGATGCATGCTGTACTTTCAAAGCATTTTAAAATATGCATATGGTATATGTGTGTATGCGTGTGCATATATGAATATACATTTGCATGGCTGCACGTGGAGATCAGAGGTCTATGCTAAAGCCTTCCTCAATCATCTTCAGCCTCAATTTTTTTGAGGTTTCTCATTTAACCAGGTGGTACTGATTTTAACAAGACTAGCTGGCCACCAAGCCTTAGGTGTCTTCCTGTCTCCACTTCCTGGTTTTAGAATTGCAAATACATGAGACTGCATTGGACTTTTACACAGAAGTCATAGATTCAAAGTCACATCATAGTTGATCAGCAGTAACTTTATCTACTGGATATCTCCTTAACTCCTACTTATTTTTAAATTAATTATACATAAATACTATTCTTTAAGAAACATGTGTTTTATAAAAGTGGTGATACGTTATTAGTAACCTGGCTTTACTACATTTTTGGAACTTAGCTTTACTAGTCTTATTATACCATATATATGAATGCTTGCTTCCTTATTAACTTGTCATTGGAAAATTTTGTATCGTGACATGTTTATATTCTGTTGAATATTCCATCTTTTCCATTTGGATAAGCTTGCAGTTACCATGACAATAAATTACACAGGAAAGCATAGATTAAACTGAAATCGAATCAAACAAAAGTTAAATTCAGAATCTTTGTAACACATCCATTTCAAGCAATCACTTTCTCTATCCATGTGAACATCTAAATAGTAATCAACCCAAACAGTCTATTAATGAAAGAAGAAAAAAAGCACACAACTCTAAAATAAATACTTTTGAGTGAAGGAATCCTCAGTTACCATTAGAAAACATTATGGAAGGACTGTGAAGGTCTTTAATCATGTTGCCTACCACCTGACCCCCAGCAAGAAGCATTTTAATCAAGAATTTTCATATGAATGCGTGTGCTCAACCGCTGAACTGAACTCAAAACCCTTGTCCTTCTTTTACTTACCCTTTTGTTCTTTGAAAATGAGCCACATAGTGATGAAAATGCTATACATAAGGGCTCTTCCCACATTATTTTGGGAAGGAGTAGAAATTTGATTGTCGGCAGAGACTACTAGAGCACTGGCTGCATACGGAAGCAATTGTTCCTGATGTGAGGTCCTCGACCTATATGATTACAGAAATTTGTATAAACCTTTATGCTGGTATTTTTTATTATTATTTTCTCATTTTTACATAGCTATTTTTATTCCAGCTCCCTCTCTTCCTCCTGCCCCACCCTTCCCCCACCTCACTCCATCACTCCCCACACCCCCACACCATCCACCCACTTCTCAGAAAGCATAAGGCTTCCAATGGGGAGTCAACAAAGTCTGATACTTCTCTTCCAGGCAAAACCAAGCCCTGCCCCCTTGGTATCTAGAGTGAACAAGGTATCCCTCCAAAAAGAGTGTGCTCCAAGATGCCAATTTAAACACTATAGATAAATGCAGGTCCCACTGCCTCACAGACAGCCCAAGCTTCAAAACAGTCCCCCGCACTCAGTGGGCCTTTGGTCCTAAGCAGGTTCCCCCTCCATCAGTCCAGAATCAGTAAGCTATGACTAGCTCAGGTCAGCTGATTCTGTGGTTATCACCATCATGGTCTTGACTCCTTTGCTCCTTTCTGATTGCGGTGGCACATTCAGTAGGATTTGATGAAGGAGATGGAGTCGGGGGATAATGAGTTTGAGGCTAGCCTAGGCTGATAACTTCAAAAAAATGTTCTTTCATCTCACTGGTCTGGCCATCTTTTAGCTTATAAGACACACATATAAGAAAAGAGAGAAATCACACAGCTTAGAGTAAAAATGAACCATGTCTCACTGTTTTATATTCTTTACAGTGTTTGCTTTCTTATTTATGTATATAGTGCACTTCTTGAGAAGAGGGTAGGCTTACAATTTTTTTAAATAAGTTAAATGGACTTTTGTTACTTTACTGCAGTTATTTTGCTATAATTATACATTTTCACTTTATCAACCTTTTTTAAAGGATCTTTTGAAGTGATGTATGGTTTACTGGCTCACTAAACTATAGTATGTTTCTCACCTTAACACAACAATACCAGGTCCTTTTAAGACTTCACACTTACATATTGGTTTTCACCCCTAAGCAAACATTATTTTACAGGAATATTTGAATGCTTCAGAGGTTTGTTTGTTTGATTGTCTGGCCATCTTTTAGTCATAAGCAATGAGAATATTTCCAAACATTGTTCAACACAAAAGAAAATTTAAACATTTTTATGAGAATGTCTAAACATAATTGGTCTATCTAAGGAATCCCTGGTAATGGGAACACAATCTATCCCTGGTGCATGAAGTAGATTTTTGAAGACCATTCCTTATGGTGATGGATTTTTTTTTCCTAACTCAAGCTCTCTGCTGACGCAAAAATCCCAATCAAGCCAAATCACAACTAGTCAAATTAAAGAATATCTAGGGAAATTATTAATGGGATCCCTGCACTTTTGGGTGGCCCCTAGGGGGGACTGGGAGGCCAGGAACATGACCACAGGGAAGGGGGAGAGGAAAGAGACTACTTGTTCCTCTCCTGGGAGCTCACTTAAATACCCTGTGGGGGTCAGGACCTGGCATGCTGGGATTTGGAGGCCAGACCAATACAACTCTCAGGCCTGCGGGCTGGGATGGATGCTAGGGGCTGGGGACTATACCCCCAGCTTAACAATGCCTATCTTTAATGCAGCAAGGAGGGGCTTGATCCTGCCTCAACTTTGTCTGCTAGGCTTTGTTGACTCCCCATGGGAGACCTTACACTTTCTGAGGGGTGGGAGGGAGAATGGGGCTTGGAATGTAAATATGTGTGTGTGTGTGTGTGTGTGTGTGTGTGTGTGTGTATGTAATGTCTATGCATGTCTAAACATGTAAGGTCCTAAGGAACACAAAGTGAATGGGAACACAAGTTTCCCAGGTTAATAGCTGGGAATTAAATGCACGGTAAAGTCCAGTAGGAAGGAGATGATAAGAAAAATTCTTTGTTTCTCTGGATACAGAAATACTTAAGATAAAGCTGGAATAAATTTTAAAGTATATCCAGTTCTAAGTTGAGAATAAGACATAGGGGTGAATATTGAAAAGACAGCAGGTAAGGAATGAAAAACAATCTTGCTAAGCCAAACATTTTCTATTCAATACTACATTATCTTGTAGTGCTTTTGATGACATTTAGTTGGAAAATTTCCATTCAGACAGTGGAGAGATTGTCAGATGTCTTCTGAAATAATCCAAACACTGAGTATTGCAAGTATGTTTATGGGTGATTTACTCATAAGACTATTGCAATTAATTCTTACATGACTCAAAATAGTATAACAGTGTTAATACTTTGGTCTTTTCTTATTAATTGAATCATTAAAATATATGCTAACATTCCCCTATACAGAATTATTTTTAATACTTCATAAATAACACTTTTGTTATATATTCAAAGCAAACAACTTAATAAGTACTACTTTTTTGTAGGCAATATTGTTTATTCCTCATATGGTAATCAGTGAAGGCTGACAAAATTTGAACAATCAAGATGTATTTCTTTGCCAAAAATAGATCACATTAGCAATATTGACCATGGCTGGTTTAGATTTTCATACTCCATAGATAATTCAATCACTTGATACTCTGAATTAGAGAGAAATTATTAACTAAGTCATATATGTCAAACAAACTTCATTTCTTTCATAACAGCTACTTGATATGTCACAATTAAAAACAGATCAAAATATAGTCAACCATTTTGAAGGAAGTGCTTTGCTACTTCCAACAATACTGAAATAAGTGTGCTTAAATAACCATAAATTAAAATTTCCAGAAGTGAAACTACTAAATTGAAGCATATATTATTTTAGAATTTAATGTGTCTACATTTGTGACCTCAAGCACTTTGATGAAACCCTGAAAGAGTTGAGACCCAAGTTCTCACTCTTTGTAACATTTCGCTATTAGGAGAGATTACGTAATGGACATTTATTTCCAGAATGAAATGCAACCTGCAGTTGCTTTATGGAAGAGCAACTCAATTTAGTCTCATGGCACCTTAACCCTGAAAGTAACAACAGCAACAAAAAGAAAAGTTAATTATTGGTTAATAGATAAGATGAATAATCCCTGACCAATAAGCAGACAGAAATGGAAGAGAAAAACGTTTCTTAATGTGTTTCTTAACACAGGTCAAAAAATGAATGCTCCCAAGATGGAGTAGATGATACATATATTTTGTTTAATGAATGTGTTCTTTAACACATCTGACAATGAATGTTGGGAAGCAATGAACTGTACTACAGAAAAGGAATGTTTGTTTAGTAGTTTTTATATATATAAAAATAGTCATTTTCTATAAAGTAGCACATGTTTGGGCCGTGGCTAAAGTTTATGAGTTGTACAAAGAATAAAAAAATATGTTAAATTAATTCTCAAGTAGCAAGACAGATACACAATTAACTTTTCCTCAGATCTTCTGGAATATTGGTGCCATAATGGAGAGAACATGCAAAAAATATTATGGATATGAAAACAGAGATGAGAGAACAATATTTTAAAGTAACTAATGATATCTACTTCCATTACAACTCAAGGTGCTTGTCAAAAAATCTTACATCATAAAGATTGAAATATAGAAAGTGACATGGAAAAGAATAATGAGAATGAAATGAACTGAAACACTAGAAAGTAAAGAAACCATGCCAAGAGAGTTAGAAGACTTGGGGAACACATTCAAATATTACCCAAAGTCATTTCACTGCTCTGCCAAAAGAATAATAGAAAACAAATAACAGCAAGTATTGAAATAGATAATGTAAGATATTCTGAGAGAACTCATGATTGCCAGGATTTATAAAACAAAGACAAAATGAAAAGTCAAGCTTGTTAGAATGAAAATTAACAGAAAGTCAAACCACTAAGGATAGAATAAGAATAAATCCTAACATTTTCCAAAGAAAGCGAATGATAGAATCAAGAAAATTACTATAATCCACTTATAATTACACAATGTCCTTTTGGCTGCTGCCACATATTTTTGTAGTGAGTCATGATTGTAAGTCACACTGCATGGAACCCTGACTGACACTGTATCTTGCTGTCTTTCTGTTCTGTATCAGGTGATTGTATTTCTTTGGCAAGATGTCACTTTCAGTTCATTCATAAGCTCCATTTACCTGCCCTTCTTGCCTTTGACTCACTGCCCTCTTCTCTGGCTTCTTGCAACTAGACCCTCTGTATAAAGACTTAATCTGCATTAATATTATTTTTCAGAGTTGACCTTCAGAACTATGTCCATGGAAACCACTACAGACATACAAGGGCCTTCCTGAAAATGACATGGACCCTGGTCATAGTCTGTGCTATCAAGACAATTGTGTATTCAAAATGGAGAAGGATTTAGAACTACTCAAATTTTTGGCTTAAAATAGTAGTTAATGTTTCAGACTTTAAAGTTTACTTTTAGTTCTTTAATGCTTGTATTATAGTTGAACATGATTGAAAACTATTTATATTGTATGTGAATACCTCTTTAAAAGTATACAAACCATATACTAATGTATTCTGTTTAAATAAATTAAAATGTTAGAGATGAGGCAAAAATTGATCTTTGGCTCCCATCCTCAATCATGATTCATTTTTCCATCTGGAGAGTTACTGATTTTAGGATGTATCATAACATTTAAAATAATTTACATACTTGCATTTTCACAGATTTTCCTTCTGGAACTATATGTATCTCTATTAATAATACATTATTTTAGATGTGTTTAAAACAATAAATGCTATGTTCTTGTTTGTATATTGCAATTCATTCTATTCATTCCAGCTAAGATAAATTAGTATTCAGTACTTGTGTGTGTATACATGTTGTGTTTTTATTTGTATTTCTTATGTATACCCAAGAGTCAGAATGTAAGTTCATGCCCTTGTCTGTGCATGAAGAAAAGAGAGAACGACATTAGATATCCTGCCCCTTCACTTTTCGGACTATCCACTGACACAAGGTCAGAAGCTGAACCTAGAACTAGGCTGATGACAACAAGCCCCAGCAATTCTTTCATCCCCACCCTTCTCCAGTCATTACGGCTGGGTCATGGCAATATCTGGCTTCTTCAATGGGGTTTTGAGGTTCCGTACTCAGATCCTTAGCTTGCGCAACCAGCACTCTATTCACCAGGCTGTCTTTCCAAACCCTACTTTTAAGAACTCTAACACATTTTCTTGAGTACAAATATGCTCCTGTCATTTCATCCACCTTGGGATGAAGAGGTTTTTTTTTTCCTTCAAAATGATCTGCATTGTGTGTCTGTGGATATTAGGGAATGGATGGGCTGCAGAAATGCTGATTCATAAAAACTGTCTACCTAAAAAATAATATGATGACATTATGGGACTGCACAGAGAAGATCAAAAGGTGAGCGACCAACCCCTCAGCTGGATAACTCAGTCTCCAGGCCCGAGGCCCCAGCGAAAAACCCCAGACCCCTCTGCCCAACTGTCTCAGTGCACTGCCAGCATGCCAGCCTCCTGTAGGGAAGCTGCCACAACACCCCACATCAGACCCTGTAATCTACAAGCACCATTCTGCCTCCAAACCCACCCATCCCCTGTGACCTCAGTGACTCTCTGGGACATATACTGGAAAGGCAGAGTGGACCATGGGGTTTTTAACCAGCCCCTAAGCTGGACAGCACAATTTCTAAGCCCTAGGACACAGGGCATAACCCTGGCCCCCCTTTCCACCTTCCTCCCCAGAAACCCACCCCCAGAAACCTCAGTGGTTCCTTGAGACCCAGACAGTGACTGTACAAAGCAGGCCAAGAGCAGCTCCCTGAGACAAAGAAACAAGCTGCAAGGAATAGACCAAGAGGCAAAGAAACTGAATGCACCAGTTGAAAGAAGAAATGGGTAGGAACTAATGCAAGAGCACATTCAACAGCCTAAAAAGCAATATGTGGCAACACCAGAACCTAGTGGTTCTACAACAGGAAGACCTGAACATCCTAACCTAGAAGCAGAAGAAAATGATCTAAAATATAACTTTATGAAGATAATAGAGACCCTTAAGGAGGAAATGAAAAAAATTTCTTTAAAGAAATTGAAGGAAAAACAAACAAAAATTGCAAGAAATCAATAAATCTCTTGAAGAAAGCCAAGAAAATCAAGAAGTCAAACAGGTAAAGCAAAAAGTTCAAACAGTTCACGACTTGAAAACTGAAATAGAGGCAATAAAGAAAACACAGACCAAGAAAATTCTGAAAACGAGAGATCTGGGAAAACTAACAGAAAGACAGACGTAAGCAGAGCCAGCAGAATATGAGACTGAACGGAGAATCGCAGGAGTTGAAGATAAAATAGAGGAAATAGATTCATTGTTCAAAGAAACTGTTAAATCCAACAAATTCTTAAGATAAAACATCCAGGAAATCTGGGACACCATGAAAAGATCAAACCTAAAAACAAATAGGGATAGAAGGAGAAGAAATCCAGCTCAAAGGCACAGATATATATTTAACAAAATCATAAATGGAAACTATCCCAACCTAAATAAATGAAGGAAATGCCTATGAATGTACAAGAAGCTTAGAGAACATCAAATAGGCTGGACCCAAAGAAAAGTCCCCTTGCCACATAATAATAAAAACACTAAACATACAAAATAAAGAAATAATATTAAGTGCTGAAAAGAAAAAGGGCCAAGTAACATATAAAGGCAAACGTATCAGAATTACAACTTTCTTCTCAGTGGAAACTCTAAAAGCCAGAAGGTCCTAGACAGATGTGCTACAGATACCAAGTAAGCCCAGACTAATATACCCAGTAAAGCTTTCAATCATTCCATGACAAAGCAGATTTAAACAATACCTATCCTCAAATCCAGCTGTACAGAAAGTACTAGAAGGATAACTCCAACCCAAGGAAGTTAGTAGCACCCACAAAAACATTGACAACACAAAACCACACATCAACAAACCCAAAAGAAGGGAAACACACAAACCCTACCACTGAAAAATAACAAGAATTAGTAATCACTGGTCATTAATAACTCTGAATAACAATGGACTCGATTTACCTAAAAAAGACACTGGTTAGCACAATGGATATGAAATCAGGATCCATCCCTCTGCTACTTACAAGATACACACTCCAACCTCAAAGACAGATATTACTTCAGAGTAAATGTTTGTGAAGATATTTTCCAACAAAATGGACTTAATAAACAAGCAGGTGTAACTCTTCTAATATTTAATAAAATAGACTTCAAACTAAAATCAATCAAAAGAGAGGAATATGGACATTACATACTCATCAAAGGAAAAATCCATCAACACGAAGTCTCAATTCTGAACAATATGACCCAAATACAAGAGCACTCACATATGTAAAAGAAACATTATTAAAGGTTAAACCACACATCAAACCCTAGTTAATAATAAGCCTGAGCTAATAGGTCAAACAGTTTAAAATTAATATATGCCTATGTATATTTCTTTGGAACTGAATGACTGCAGGACCAGGCAGGACAGAAATTTCTGTGTCAATATTGTACCCAAATATATGACAAGATTATCCTCACGAAGCCTGAGAGAGCTTTAAAACAGAATTCTAGACAAACAAGACATATACAAGTGAAGCTTCTAGGTAACAATTTTATTCTGATAAGCTTTGTTTGCTGATGGCAACTAGAAGTGCAGCTCCTCTAAGAGACACTTCCTGCCCATTTGAACTTCTTCAGATGAAAATTCTCTGTTTAGATCAGAGCCCCATTTTTTGATTGGGTTAATTAGCATTTTAAAGTCTAGTTTCTTGAGTTCTTTATATATTTTGGAGATCAGACTTTGTCTGTTGTGGGGCTGGTGAAGATCTTCTCCCAGTCAGTACATTGCCTATTTGTCTTAATGACAGTGTCCTTTGCTTTAAAAAAGCTTCTCAGTTT